>JAVKPL010014026.1:0-120175 GCA_032173675.1 Gastrolobium villosum
GGAAATTTTTTTCCACATATATATATATATATATATATATATATATATATATATATATATATATATATATATGGAATAATCTGTTTACAAATTTTTCAAATTACACTATGTATTCCCGTAAGTACATAGTGTACTTCCCAGAATACACAATGTAATTTGCAAGAGTTTGTAAACAAAAAATTTGTAAATATAACCTCCTCATATATATATATAGGGGTAGGATCTTGTTACATCAGTGTAAGAGTAATAACTCTTACACTCAATCTTAACCATCGATTTTCACATATCTAACGTTTATAATTAATAATCAATTAATGAGAATAATGTAATTAATTACAACCGTTTGATGGACGGAAATCAATGGTTAAGATTGAGTGTAAGAGTTATTACTCTTACACTAGTGTAAGTTATCCTGTATATATATATATATATATATATATATATATATATATATATATATATATATATAGGGTCGGATCATTTTACACCAGTGTAAGTTACACTCTCAATCTTAACCGTTTGATCCCACTTATATAAGGGCTCTAATTTTTTAGTAATGTAGCCACTGGATTGGATCGATCCTCAAGATTAGTGTAAGACTTCTAACTCTTACACCGGTATATATATATATATATACCCCATATATATATATATATGAAATATAGGGGTTGAACTGATTTGTTTCCTAATTAGTTGTCTATTGCTACTGCTTACTGTCTTCTTTGATGGATATTGTAAGTAAGCAGTAGTTAGATCGCCCTCTTCCCCCAGGGGAATTCAGGCGTGTAGTTATAGATCGGTCAGGGCTTACTCTATTCCCTCTGCGGGAATAGTAGCCCTATTAGCTACTAGCTACTATTCGGTAGAGCCCTTACTCCATTCACTAATAGGAATGGTGGGCTCGTATTCCCTTATTTTAAGCATAACATTCATAATTCGGGTGATTATCGCCCCCTTCTTCAGTGAGAGGGCTCCTCACCGTATAACTTCCCGAGGATCCCTCTTCCTTCGATCATGGGCTTGTTTGTCTTACTTTGAGTGTTCCGCTACCTCCCTTTTAGTAGTACGGCATCGTTCACCCCTAAGTAATATATATATATATATATATATATATATATATATAGCAGGATATTCTTACACCGGTGTAAGAGTTAGAAGTCTTACACTCAATCTTAACCATTGATCCACTTGTATCTAATGGCTCACATTACTAAAAAATTAGAGCCCTTAGATATAAATGGGATCAACGGATAAGATTGAGAGTGTAACTTACACTGGTGTAAAATGATCCGACTATATATATATATATATATATATATATATATATATATATATATATATATACTTTTTCATGTAACACATTGACATTGCTAGATTTGAATCTTCATTTATTAAATTTATTAGGTATAATTGTATGATTTTTAAAATCTGACAGCTATCAAATTAGGGAAAATATACTTTTATGTTGTTGAATAAGAGTATTTTTCTTTTCTACACAAACATCGATTTTCGTGTTATTTTCTTTTCTTTTTCTATAAGTGGGTGGTCCACAAAATTATCTCTATAACATAAGAGAGTTTATGTCCTGCATGAGATTAATAAAGCCCATCAAATTAATGTTAAAAAGTACTGGAATCAGTTAACCATTTAAAGAAAAAACCGGGTGAACAAGGAGGCGGGGGGAACTGTTTTGTTTTTATTTTATAGTAACATCTGTAGTCGTCTGTTAAATATTTTTTATTTTATTTTAGATATAAGTGAAAGGGGAATGATATTGTAACAACTAAGTTGTGTTACTACCATGTTACTACCCATCAATCTTACCGTTAGATCACTTATGTTAATCCAACGGTTATATTTATTTTCATCTTTGTATGGTCATGATTTACCAAATTTAATATTTTATATTTATTTCCACCTTTGTATGGTTATGGTTTCTCATATTTAATGCTTTCACTTTAAATTTGGGGAATCATAACCATACAAAGATAAAAATAAATATAATCGTTGGATCAACATAAACGATCTATCGGTGAGATTGATTGGTAGTAATATGGTAGTAACACAATTTGGTTGTTACAATATCCTCCCCCTGAGTGAAAATTAAACACATAATCTAATACAACTTATCCAAACCTCTTTGTTAAAATTTTATATATTCTGATTTTGGATATTTTTTATTTAAATCTCAAAGTTTCATAGATACTAATAAAATAAAGACAACTTGATAATCTTTCTTTGTTTATTTATTAGGATTTGCAATTGCTCTAACCTTCTATCTGGCCTCACATGATATAGAATTCATCTGGCCCAAACCAAATTAGGGTAAAGAGAGCTTGAATATTAATACATTCATATAATGTTTGTTCAGGTGCCACTATTTCAACATATGGATGCTCTGGTTCTAGAGAACATATGTGACCGGGTGAAGTCTTTGATATTCACAAAGGGAGAAACAGTAAGTTCCAAATTCCTCTAAATTTCAACATATAAATATCGGAAATGAATTATCTCATATTCGATTTTTAACATGCCACATCAGATAAATTTTTTAACCATTCATTAATAAATCATATAAAACTTTCAAATCATTCATTGATAAATTAATAACCCGATATTAATAATGTTATTTTTCCTTTTTCATTTTATGAATATTACTAAAATATCTTGTATTATTTTACCTGATCTTGTAGGAGAAACGTCATCCTTTAAAATTATGATAATTAATTTATGGATAAAGTGTGTATCATTTTAAAGGACACAAAGTTGTGTCATTTTAAGCGAGAGAAAGAGATAAATCATAGGAGAGAGTGTGGAGGAAAAAAGTTTTAAAAATGTGGGTTCCACCTTTTTGTGAGAGTGAAAGGATGTAAGGTGTGTCATTTAAAATGACACACCTTTTTTCCCTTAATTTATCAATGCACCAAAATTTTCACATGGCATGATAATTTTCAAATAAAACATGAGAGGAATTCTCATTAATATCATTTTGCATAAAGCATTGTGCCAACTACCAAGTGTTAAAAATAGTTCCAAATGTAAATGATTCAGATAGTAAGCTTTCCCTAATAGAATAATGTGATTAATTATGATGTAGATAGCAAGAGAAGGAGACCCAGTTCAAAGAATGCTATTTGTAGTAAGGGGTCACCTTCAAAGCAGCCAAGACATAAGGAATGGGGTGAAAAGTTGTTGCATGTTAGGTCCAGGAAACTTCAGTGGTGATGAGCTCCTTTCATGGTGTTTAAGGAGACCCTTCATAGAGCGCCTTCCACCATCTTCATCAACACTAACCACACTCGAAACCACAGAGGCATTTGGTCTTGAAGCTGAGGACGTTAAGTATGTGACACAACATTTTAGGTACACATTTGTGAAAGAAAAGGTGAAGAGAAGTGCTAGGTATTACTCACCAGGTTGGAGAACTTGGGGTGCTGTGGCCATTCAATTGGCGTGGAGAAGGTACAGGCATAGGTTGACTTTGACTTCATTGTCCTTTATAAGGCCTAGGAGGCCTCTGTCACGATGCTCTTCCTTGGGAGAGGATAGGCTTCGTCTTTACACGGCTTTGTTAACCTCACCAAAGCCTAATCAGGATGATTTTGACTTTTAATTGAGAACAAGATCTTGATGTAGTGTGGTGTTTATTTGTTTAATCTTAATGGTAGGGAAATAAAAAATGTGTGCATTTTTTTTTATATATATATACAACAAGTTTAGGACAAGGGAATCAGACATGTTATATTTACAAATTTTTTGTTTGCAAACTCTTACAAACTGCATTATCTTCTTCCGGAAGAACACTAGGTTTCAATATGTTCTCCCGGGAGAAGATAGTGTAATTTGTAAAAATTTGTCAAAAAAATTTATAAACGGATCTTTGCCCTAAGGGAATATACGCCCTATCCAAGGCCAAATAAGACCACAAATATCGATGAGAATTTAAAGTAAAATTATGTCACCTTAAAAAAATGGAAAACCAAACCCTGACGGAAGATCATGAACCAAGATTTGCAATATCTGCATTTTATATTGGGGTAAAGTATGTGTCATTTTAAAGGATGTAAAGTTGTATCATTTTAAAAGAGAGGAAGAGATAGATAAAGGATGAGAGAGAGAGAGTTGACAGAAAAATAAAGGTGTGCGTCTCACCTCTTTGTAAGAGAGAAAGAATATAAGTTATGTCATTTAAAAAGATAAACATTTTTTCCTTTATATTGATGTTCGGGTAACTGGATAAAAGGGAAAAACGTATTGGCGAGACATTAATTGATTAGACTCATAGCTTCCTAACTATCATAATAGGAAATGAAGGCTCTAGATTGTTCTTTTGTTGTATATTTACTGCTTTTTTTATATAATATTTCAATTGATTCATCGTTTCACGACTATTCCGATTCTGGATGAGTTCTGGGATTAATACTTTAAATCCCTCCAAAAAGGTACCGGAGAGGATCGAACAGAAGAAGAGCCACTTGGTTCCTAAGTGATGACTACTAGAAAAACTTGAATAGCGACGGAATTGTTATGGAAATTCCGTCGTTAATTTCATCCTCGCTACTACTTTCCATTGCAAATTTCCTCACAAAATCATTTGCGAGGAAATTTGTGACGGAAAGTAGTAGCGATGATGAAATTAGCGACGGAATTTCCATAGCAATTCCATCTGTTATACAGATTTTTTCTAGTAGTATGCCTTAGCATCAGCTAAATTTAAAAAATGCTTGTATTCCAAAAAAAAAAATTAAAAATGCTACATATTTTCTTTAAAAATTATGGTATAGCCTTGACATTGGTTAGGTTTTTAACAATAATATAATATCGGTACTATTTGGATTTTATTAGTTGGGTCTTTTGGCATTGGCTAAGTCTTTTCCCTGACTCCATCACTTGAATACAATACATGCTCTCATTCTCACCTGCTCAATTTTCTGGCGCCAACTGAGCTACCATTATTTTGTTGTATATTTGCCTTTAGTCTCAATCATCACTCGCAAGTATTACCTGAAGCTATTTTGAAACTAGGTATAATATAAAAGGTATAAATTAAAACAAAAAATTATAGTTATGAATGAAGTATGCATAAAAAGTTTATTTATTTTTTAAAAAAATTGAGAATAATACGTGTTATTTTTGAAAAACAATTAAGTCATTAAACAAACTTTACTTTAATAAGAAATATGAGGTTATATATTTAAATATATTTTTTTTGTCTTACAACATCTTATAACCATTTTTATTATGGTTGAATCAAGATCAAATCAACAGTTTTCACTTGATGTCATTTTGTACCGCTGATTTGATTCTGATCCAACGGTAATAAAAGTGGATTAAAATGTTGTAAAAAGAAAAAAAAAAGGTGGTAAATACTTCAACTCAGTATTATCAAACCGAAACCGATCATCGACTCGGTCGAGGTACTAGCCATTGGCTCACTGGTTCAATCAGTGGGTCACTTGTTCAACCGCTTGAATTAAATATATAATAAAAGGTATAAGTGGAACTGGAAAACCAAAACGGATGGAAAATATACATATAACCAAAGAGGGGATATTCTTACTATCAAAATTCTTCACTACTAACTTACTACCTATCTAATCACCATTGGATCTGTTGAGATATATAGTCCAACATTAGTTGTATGTGCAACTAATGTGACCTTTATAAGCCTTTGGGCACACCCACCCTTTGAGCTAGCTTTTGGGTGGTGTATCCCAAGGTTCTTTACATGGTATCAAAGCCTCGTGTCCCGGGTTCGATCCTCGCCGCCCCTCACTTTCTTTTAAGTGGAATTTCTTTGTTCGCACAGGGCCTGTGCATTGTCCACCCTTTAAGCCCAGTGGGCTCTCGTGTGAGGGGGCGTGCTGAGATATATAAAATTATTAAAAAAGCTCTCACCCGGCTTAAGCTTTTGGGTTGAATTGGTTCTTTATATGATCAAAGAGAGAGAATGTTAAAAGGTTTTTGAAAAAAGAGAAAATGTTAATCCAATGATGATTAGATAAATAATGAGTTAATAATAAAAAATTTTGGTACCGATAATATCCCTCCTCGTAACCAAAAACACACACTACATATACAATATACAGTCTACTTCATGTTGCAAATTCTAATCCATGCGCAACAATAAACATTTTATCAAATAGGTAGCAAGCAACAATAATAAAGGAACTATACTAAAGATATTAAAACTACCACCGACTGCAATGTGCAGATGAGAAAAACTCGATAAGTGTTTTAGGAGTAACCAACACAATAAGGATACTTCAATTTCAACTACCCATATTTCTTGACTAAATAACAAGAAGACAAGAGGACAAATACCAAATGATGTCTTCAGATAGCTTGAGTTCCAACTACTATCACTGAGAGCAAAGAAGACTCCTTCTGCTTTAGTTCTACTTATGTATATCTATTACCCTCTGCTTTCCCTTCATTTATTCTTTCTCTGAAGTCTTTGAGTTTTTTATCCTCCCTTTGAGATCTTTACTTCTTAGTATAGAAGAATTAAAAGTCCCCATTTGGCCAAGAATTATTTTTCGTCTAACTGCTCTGAATCTCCCCTTTTGGCAAGTGTGTCGTGTTAGAAATTTTCTATTTTCTTTTACGTGCCCATATTAATTAATCTGTTTTAAAATTAATAGAATTAATGAATATTCCAATTGTATTATTTTGATAAACCTATGATCAGATTGAATTGGGCTTTTGGCATTTTGGTATTTGGCTTAGTTGGGTTTTATCCATGATGGGTGAAGTCAGTGCACACAAACTCTTGTTAGGATATTTGGCTAGGTCCTCTCTAACTTATTTGTATTGGGATTAAGTCAACCATCATACTCTCATAATAGAATGCTGTCATTTGGAATATGTAATAGGAAAAAAATTCTAACCATAAGATCAAAGTTCTTTGCTAAGTAGATAAAATGACTCAATCAAGTACATAAATTTCTCTTAAAAGTAAATTGATATGTAATATTTTATCTATTATACATGTATCAAATTATTATATTAAGATTTCCTACATGTCGCTATTGTCTCGTCTATCTTTTCTTCTTGCTCTCAATAGTTCTTTTTTTTCCCTCCAATTTTTGCCTCTTCAATTGGTGTATATATAGAAGATTTTCCCCTTTACACAATTGACTTGAGCGGTGATGGAAGAAAAATTGGAATTGGTTGCTTCGATAAAGAGATGTTATAGAGCCTCCATTTTCTTTTTCGTGTTGTGTCCTGGCTTTCTTTGCTCTTCCCTAAGTTCTGCCATCTTCACTTTTGTGTTTAGGGTTGTCCTTTTTGATATATTTTGCCATAAGTAATAGATGCAGTCCCGTCAATACGCCATACGAGACCACCCCTCCGCGTCAGCTTATCTAACAAAACACTGCTCACTTTTATCCAGATATTTTCCTATACTAATGCACACACATTATGGAATAGCCAAAAGAAGGAATTACCAAGATTCTTGCTTTTGCTGCTAAAAACTTGCTATATGCATCATCACACCCTAAGAAAATTGCATTCAAAATTTCGCCTTGATATTTGGGCATGCCTAGAATATATTCGAATATTTGAGAAATAATGCTCAGCCTCAGAGATATGTATGAAAAGTATTTATCTAAATATAGCATGATAGGTATCAGAATATATAATTATTATTTTAATACTTAAATGTCCTGTTATAGGACATTCTACAATTCATTTTTAATTATGTACTTCTAAAAATACATAATTATATATTAAAATTACTTTTTTAATTATATACTCTCGAAAGTATATAGTTACAAAATGGTTGCAGAAATCAACGGAAGAACATAATTGTTATATTTCCCTAATATCAAATATCAATAATAGAACTTCCCAAAGATACAAGGCTGGGAGTGCATAAGATATCAAATATATTCTAGGGAGCAAGTGTAGAATAGCCTATCATGTTATGTTTAGATAAAAAAAATTCATATATATCTCTGGGGTAGTGTTTGGTTGGGGAGAAATGAATATTTTCCTGGCGAAGTGCATGTGGGATTGTGATTTCTCCACGTTTGGTTGAAGCATTTCGATAGATTTTTCCATCAATTAGCTTTGCCTAGCAATTGAGGAAAACAAGTAAAAAATGGGTTTATGTACTGTTTAGGAAGCCGTATGTGAAGGTGGAATTACTGTGAAAAAGCGGATAAATGAAAAAGGGGATGAAAGGCATGACAACACACAATCAAAGTATAATCATAGGTCAAAGTGTGCAATGACATCCTCAAGTCTAAGACGTGTATTTTAAATTTGTATTTATAAAATTTATCCTTTAACATAATAATTCATCTCGATAACAAATTATTTTATCTTCCCTCCTTCAAAACCATCATTAGCTTTATTTTTTGAGCTCTTTTTTTTAACTTTAACTTAAAAAAAATATGTTAAACAGGCTCTCAATATTGTTAAAAGGAAGGTACATGCTCAGCGGCGGACCTACATGGGGGGCTAGGGTGGGCCCTCTCTCCCCCTCTAAAACATGAAAATGTATTCTACTATACGATATAAAACATGGTCTAAAAAAGCAAAATTTTGAAAATGCTTTTAAAAAGTGAAAGACAAGTGATACTATTCATAAGAAAAGTGTTTCACCAGTTCATTGCACCCAATTAGAGATAACTATTATTTAGCATATTCAACCTGCAAGATATATGGCAGGTTTTGTTCTTGGTTTGCTACCCTCCAAAATCAATGTGGAAAGTTGGCTTTTCCATTGTATACAAAGAAAAGTTCATTTAGTAATGCATATTCACTCGATCTGTCAAATTTGTCTAGAATTTGATTTTATATTGATTGATTATCTAATTTTCTTTTATAATCATTAAAAAATTTGCACAAATTGTCATCTCAGAATTCAGGAGAAGAGTATTTAAGTTTTGACTTTGTTGGCAAAGAAAAAATGTCAATAATAGTTATCAATTATTAGTTGGGATCAATTGCTAAAAATAAATAACACATTAATTATTTTAATGTTCTTACGCTACATAACAGCTAAGGGAGAAAATAAGATTCTAAAGAAATCAAATAAAGTGCAATTATAACACCGGAATACATGAAAGTAAACAATAAAAAATTGATCTTACAAACAAAATATAGGGTCTTAAGGCTAGTTCCTCATTAAAATAGAGGGTGCATTGGATCACTATTACCGAAAACAAAAAATTGACATTCCAACCAAAAAATTCTGCAATTTTATTAGGTTCTTCTTATTAGGTATTTTTATATTCTTAGTGTAATCATCTAACCAAAACTTGTATTACCTATTTCATAATCGTAGTATAAAATTTTTGCCCCCCCGTGATATAATTTTCTGGGTACATGCTTTGTTCTAAATGCATCAGTTTTGCACTCCAATTATTATTCATCGATATATTTGATATCAATATTTTGTTGGGATTTTGGCACTAAATTTGTAGACCCTAAATCTTCGAATCAAACTCTTCGTCTGCTCAGGAGGATGAATTGCCCAAGGTCAGCTCTATTATATTATTCGATTCTCCACCTAGTTATTAATTAGACTTAGCTTGTCCAATTTTAGAATTGGTAACAATTTTTTATTTATTTGGCTAAACGCAGAATTGGCGTGTATAATAACCGTGACTGAAAAATGTGATGTCTACAGCTTTTGAGAGGTTGCATTAGAAATAATGATGTCTTTAGGCTTCACGATTCTCCAAAGAAGCTAATATCTCTATCCACTAGTCAGAACGTTTAGTCACAACACGATGCACATGATGTTATTTTCGTAATAACACTAGCACTAGTATGCCTGCGTTCTAATTCAAAATCAGGGCCTTCATTGCATCAAGTGCCTAAGCAATTTGTGGTTCCAAGCCACAATTACATGTGCCCTTTCATGGTGTTCCATTTCATGAATTGATGAATCAAGAAGTTTATCTTGTACACTAAAAATAAGAGATACCAATATGATTGTACAGTGAAAGTTGATAATCCATCAATGATTGTATAACAATATGTTGCTCAGTGGAAATATTATAATAACAATTTTCAGTTGCCCCCTTACTCTTCAGATATCGCATGCTTATGGAAACAAGAAACCTTCAATAGTGTAATTCAAATATGAAAGGGTGGTTCAACATGTTAACTGGCCTATACATGTTCAGCAATCAAATCCAACCAGCTGGGCCAATTGAGAGCAATTCAAACTCATTATATATCTTTCCCAATTGCATAAGAATGTACATTCCTCTGTAGTCTGTACCATTTCAAAACAATAATATCACACTCAATATGCTCTTGACACGGTGGAATGGGAGAAAACTGTATCTTCTGAAAAGAACTCTCCTAAGTAAAAGAACAAAGCAACCCATTTAAGGGTCCAGTTCCTGCCTTCTAGTTTGCAGCTATCAGTACCCTATCACCAATTAAAAAGGGTATTGGCACAAGGTCACTATCTGACATTTTCTGCACTAAAATAGGGAGTCATTAATGTCACGAGATGCTGCAGTATATGACGTGAATCTTTCAGGACTGAACATTCTCAAAAATCATATTTTGTTCTTCCACTTCCCAAAATGAGGCATAACATGTCAGCGATGTTGAGAGAAGAGGAATAAAAATTCCAAGACTCGAGCATTAGACGTTTTCTTGATCCTTTAAAATGAACAACCTGCATCCCAGAAATAAACCAGGAACATTATGTTTAAAGCTAAAAGAATATATACCTTTACAAAATTTTCCAGAACCAAACTTCCAAATCTAGCTTCCAAGAATTCAGCTAGCGATAGAAATACTGCTGTATTAAGTCTGCATTGTACCTTAACATCCAATGGCATGCCATGAAATTGACCAGCACCCTCAGGCGGAGTCCAGTTATATAGGGCACAGGGTAAGAACAATACTGAAGTACCACCAATGTCTTCAGAGAAAGCAAGTGCTTTGGCAAACCTGCTGGCATCAAAATAAGGTTTTGACTTCACAACCCAAGCAAGAGCTAACTGATCACCTAGCATGCGGGAAGCATTTATGTATTTTGAGCTGTAAATTTTCAGAACCTCTTGTAGGAAAAGTTTTGCCCTGCATTAATTCTCAAATGAAATTCAAGAATTAGATACCATAAAAAGGGAGGTGGGGGATAAATCTAAGAAATTGAAAACGATTTACTCATTTGCAATCAATGCTCAGTGGAGAAATCTAATCCAGAAAATGACAAACAAAAATCATGATACCAATGGTAATACCCGCTTGCAAATGACCAAAGAAGCATATAATAAGTATTTGCATGTACATCTATGTAGGACAATGTTACCCAAGAAAAGTAATTCAAAACTCCTCACTATTTTCCAGCAATTATATCAATGTCAATAGCATTCAGGGGAGACATTGTAATGCTGGCATCAAAATAAAGTGTTCTTTCCGTGTAATAATCTCTACACCATCAGTAAACAAGAAAACATCACACTGTATAAGTTAGTCAATCACCGACATTTTTCATTTGCAGGTCTTAAATAGGAAGCGTAATATGGTTCATAGACAGTGAGTGCTGCGTAAAACTTTTTAACAATGGATCATAATTAAATACCAAAGAACATAGTTTTTCTTCTCCCTAGAAACCTGAAATGAGCATGTCCAGCAATTAGTAGCAGGTCAGGTACGTGATCTAAACAAAGATAAGTCCATGTCTGATGCTTAACACTAAGTGAAAGCTGCATAAATACTAGCCAACTACACAAGCAATCCCCAACTTCTTAATTTTTTGTAGTATATGACATAATTGCTATTAAACTAAAACTACAGATAGTACAGTTTATTCACCTTAAAATTGAATCAGGGGTACCCCGTACTGCAATGAATCCTGAATTCAAAGGTTGAGCCTTGTTGTTCCTAAAGGTAAGAGCCAGATGAAAATGAGGATGGTCACTAAAAATCTGCCCTAAATCATCAACCACTGCTATATCAGAATCAGTGAAGATGTAATGAGTGATATTCCTTGGCTTCTGAGAAAGCTCCTGAAGTCTCGTTTCTAAAAAGGTCTGTAAAGAAGGAAGACACAAGGTTATTTATTTTAAAGAATTGAAAGTTTAGGATTCTAATCATCTTCACAGATAATGGTAAAACAAGACTACTAGCTCTATAGGGGAGACATAATATCAAAGAGAAAGAATGACAAATATGGCAAAAACCTCTGATCTATTTTGGTGCACATGATTGGGGAAAAGGAAGCTATAGTATTGATTATTATAATTGGTGGACAGATAAAGGGAGAGAGGGAAAAAAAAATTCACAATAAGTAGTCACCAATGAGTGATGAGCAAATATTCTTCACCAAAAATTGTTCTATATACTGTGGATGCAATGTGATCTTACAATGTAAGACCTGATCCTTTGAAGCATCAACTTGTCTCGTGAATATTCACCTTGTATAGGATATAGAGAAACCCCATTTCTGCGCACAGAGAGGTCAGACACCGGATCTGTGAGAATAATCATTTTGCTCTGGGGCATTGCCACCTGCAGAGGTTATCAACACCAAATGTTGAATTATGTGTCTCTGGTTTAGTTGTCAGAAAAAGTGGTCAAGGTGAAATGAAATATGAATCCATTTAAAGCTTAAATGCCAAATATTTGGACCTGTTACAGAAATTAAGCCTTGATTTGAGTATACAAAACACAATGGAAAACAAATATAACACAGTAATTTGATTGATGAGCAGAAGAAATATCAGACACCTGGGTGCAGTTTCTTTTTACCAGTATTATTCAATTTAGGTGCAGAATGCAATGATTAATAATGGTACAACTTACACTTCACCATACTTAGAATATTGCTAAAAAATCTATCATCTTTCAGTAATTTTGGAAGCAGAAAAATTTCAACTTGCTGCTCTGAAATATTATGAATTTTTTTTGCCTCAATATCATGTAATGTTTTAGTCAAAGTCACCACTCTACTTTACCAATTTTGTGAGATTAAAGTAATCTTCTCTGTTTTTCTATTATAAATTTCTGTCTCATTCTCTCTCTATTTCTTGCTTTCTTCTTCTTTTTCTCAATTTGCTTCTTTAATTGCAGAATGGACATTTCAAGTACGAAGCGGTGTGCACACATTGCCCTTGAAATTACTAAGATTTTCCGATCACTCAATACACAATTCAAATAATATAGGCTTCATGCTAAGGACTTATGGTTTGTTCTCTTTTTCCGAATGGTGGGAGTCACTTATTCTAAGGCCTACACGATACAAACTCAACACAGTTTGTGCGGTGTACAGTACCAGTTACCTTTAAATCAGTCAAGCTGCCCTTGTTGCTCATTCTTGAGATTATAGAGATTAACATATATAAAGAGAAAAATGAATAAAAATATAATATTGTTGTGAAGGATGTGATATAAAAAACAAAAACCCCTATATATACTAATATCTGAATTCTAAAATAAGGAAACAAATCATGAAATATGAGGAAATATGAAAACCAACCCTAATAGATCATCTTAGATACTATAAACTATTTTAGGATATGATCATAATATTATAAAATACCTTCTAGATATTCTAACATCCATCAATCAAAATTTATAAGTTGCTAAAGGTTGACATGGATGTATAACATTTGAGTGCATGTGGCAGAACAAGTATTGCTAAGATAAGAAAAAATCAAGAACACAAGAGCATTCCACTATTTCCAGTTGAATGATAGACAAAGACAACACACTTAACCACACTATACACAGTAAAGAAACAATATACTCAAAAATCACCAACAAACTCTTAGCAGTGCGACAAATGCACAATTTTTATTCAATGGTTACCTGAATGAAGTTAATGAAGACATTCAACACAGCCATTGATCTGTCCACCTTATTGTATGAAGCATTGCCAACAACTGTGTTTGATGATTTATCATCTACATTATTGAGAGAAGAATTATAAATGGTAAAGACAGTGACAATTGTGATACTTCCATCTACACCTGATCTGCTGTTGGAAGAATGAGTCCTGTTAAGAGCTTTTGTCCCTGTGAATTGTGAACATGTATATGCATTATAAGAATCAATCAAAACAAGATAATGGACATGAAGATAAGGAGTACAATGCAAAAAAGCTCCTGAATAGTAAAAAAAATTATATCATTCAGACCTTTAAAATTAAAATCTATATGCAAATACAATAGTTATTGGATGAAGTTATAGTTACGAGTTAATCTAAATTATGAAACGTATGGAAAGAAAAAGTTCTTGCATACACCATCACTATTGAGATAAACATACAAAAGACAATAGTAGGAAATTGCAAACATGCAGTCCAAAATAAGTTAATACAAATAAAGGTAATCCCACAAACATGTGCCAAGAAATTTTTGGCATATGGTATAAATTGCAAGTTGGTAAAATTTTTGGCGTGTCACGTGAAAAAAGATTTGTGTTGGGCATGAAATTTTACTCTTTGCTGAAATAAGATTCCCGAGCAAGTTGGTATCAAATGATAAAAGGAAAAATAATCCAAACAGAGAAAAAAATTCAGACAATCTGTAATAACAAATGCTACAGTAAGTCAGTAACACAAGAAAATCTGAGTACAATCAATTTTAAATAATTATCTGAACTGTGAACATTATCAATATCCCAACTTTAAGATGTGAGAAGTAAAATCAGACATGGTATCATAACAGTGGCAACAACACTTTGAAACATAAATAGATGTTAACTCTTAAAGCTATCAGCTATGCATGCAAGTCTTAGGTCTTTCTGCTGTCCACGTTCTTCATCAGTTCATTACATTCTTTTCCTTGATTACATAAAATGAAATAAGATGTTAAAAGATCCTTTAGCATCTTAAATTATGTCTAATATGACCTCTAATACAAGGCTTTTTGAGAAAAACTAATACCTATTCAACATTTGTCAATGCTGAATGAGTGAAATCCCAAAGACAATTTTCAGTTTTACTAACATGTCGCTAGTAAGTTATCGTATTTATCAAATATTAGAGCAATGGGTTTATGTGAATAGCATTACTGGACACAATAAAAGGTTCTGAGACAACCCCAATCGAAATCACATCATTCTGAGCAAAAACATTTCAACAATTGAGAACATAATTTAAATTATTTCATAAGGTGACAGAAAGAACCTTGGCAATGCAAACGATTTGACAAGCCTTGTCCAGCAGCAGGACCAAGAACCAGATGATCAAATTTCTTGCTTAGTTGCTTGTGGGGTTCCTCCATTTTTGAGTTCTTGTGCAACTCCATGACTGATAAAAAGACAATGAAGTTGACTTGCAAAGCTCACTTATACATCAAACAGAAAGATTTATACGTACAAAAAATAAGTGAAGAGATTACCCACCAGAAAACAGATGAGTAAGGAGGAAAATTAAAGGAAGACCAAAAACAAAACGATGCCATCCACTGAATATTTTCATGCTTGATAAATGCTCACTTGAATACCAATACGATGCAAAAAGGAGAGGAAACTAATGTTCTGCAACCACATGCACTTTAGCTGCACAAATAATAGAAAATGAACTTAGCATGGTACTTTAGCACTGGTAAAATCATATATAGATGAGAAAGAAAAAGATGAATGAAATGAGTCAAAAATTTCCCTTCACAACTCATGCAGTTAGACCCCCAAGAAATAAAAATTATACAGCTGAAAGTTTGAGGGAAATCATGCAAATTTCAGACAAGTTATAAAAAAAAAACTCATATTAGATCTAAAAATTAATAATTATAATTTAGCTCCACCAAAATAGACGGGGCCAGGCCAGCCCATTGCCCTAATCCACTTCAAAAGGGCTGGTGGGTTATATGATTAGTATAAATTTATCTGTTGGCTTATTAATTTATTTTGCAATATTTAGCAATAAAGAGTTCAACCTTAGCTAGTTCAAAATATCAGTGTTATCCTCATATGGTAACACAAGAAGAACAAATGAATTCTAATTAGGCATTCTAAAGTTGCAAATAAACTCAATAGCATGTATCCTGAGTTCCAAAAGCAGTCAATGCCTACACCTCCAATATTTACTCTTTTTTTCACTTTTGTAGCAAGTAGTTAATCCTGTATAGCAATGACCCCAAAAACGCTATAGTAGTGTAGAAGATCAGACAGTGGCCGCTACACCAAAATAGCAAATACAATGCAAATAATTTCTAATACACAGATGCTCAAAACTCAAGTACTCAAAACTGCAGACATATTCATCATTAATACTCAAAAGTCATATCTTAAAGATACAATCATCATTAATCTAAGTCATAACTAATAACAATAAGTCACTAACAAAGGCTGGTGGAGCAGAAATCTTGTCATACATTTGCTCTTTAACTTGCAACCAATATATTTCAAAGGAACACAGCTTAATAAGCAGTATTCGAAAATCAGACGCAATTACTGTGTTGGATAGTTTGAACTCAAAACTACTTCAGGTTCAATAGCTAAGCTTCAACTTCATGATCATCCTCCAAATCAGCTTTTAAAGGTCCTTCTACATCTTGGTCATGAGGTAAATGTACCTATATCTCATACCCATCAATGGATGTTTCTTAACCAAAAAATCCTTTCTATAAGCCTCCCTAAGCACAACAGTCTGAGTCCTAATCTTATTGGAAATGTAAAATATACCAGGGTGATGTACTAAAGCCTTCTTAAATCTCAAGCCCAACCCCAAACACTCTCCAAAACAAAGCAAATTATCTTTCTCTGTCTTCTTTGACACTAGAAGAGAAAGCAACTCATGCAAAATCGCCACTGTCCACTTCTCTGCCTGGTCACTGTTCAGGTCAAGATGAAACGCATCTTCATATGGAGAAATGTAAGGCAATGTTTGCCAATCCTCAACCCAAGTCTTCACCCTCTTCTCTAAATCAAAACCTTTTGGTAAAAGTATGGGAAATGCAATATCATGTCTTCTTTTATCTTCACTATAGCCCAAGCTCTCCCTCTTCTCTAACTCAGACATAGAAAGCTCCTTTCTCCATGAAACAAGCTCTAAAGCAAGCAATTCTTTTCCAGATGATGGATCTTCGACAACACAAACATCAAAATAATCAGGGTAATCAGACAAAAGAGTCGTAACATAATCATGAGGAAGACCCATATCCCATTTTAGCTTCTCAATTACATATATAGGTAACTTCGCCATGCCAGCAAGCATCAGAAGCCTTGCAAGCCTCTGAACAGTGTCTTCACGGTTGGTGAGAGAGTTATGGACAGCCAATTCTTCGTTGTGGAGTGACAGAGCTTGAGGAGTAAGCTTGACACGTGGATGGAGACCAGGACTGGGTTGGAATTGAGTGAACACACAATGATATCTGTCAATGAACTTGTTAGTTGTAGTGGGAAGGTTGAGGGAAGCTTTAAGCAGAGAAGCAGTGTACATGGAGAGGGATTTGGAAGGAGATGAAATGATTTGGTTCTTGAGGGAAATTGCCTGTTTGAGATCTTTCTCTCTCAGGACAGCAGTATCAAGATATGGGTCTCGAACCCATTTGACCTTCGCATTCACAAAAGTCCTAATGAGGTTGAACTGGTGTGGAAATTTGGAGGAGAAAGCCATGAACGACCAGCTCACTACCCTGTAAAGTGAAAACACTCTGTCATAGGGTAAAATTCCTTCTGTAGACCTACACTCTATAACTTGTGGAGACTAAGCTAATAAAATATTGAATATAATGGTAATTAGTAAATAAAAATTATGCATAAATTTCTGTGCTCTACAACTATTTCTGTGCTCTACAGCTTGTGTAACTGTAGAATATATAGACCAGTATCAACCATTGATATACAATACAATCATTCCTAAGTTAAAGGAAAACCAAGTTCTGATCAATTATCAGCAATCCCCTATGAAGCACCAATACTCCTCGAAATTCTTTCCAACTCATTGTATTGTATCGACGTCCCGTATCGAGAAGTATCAAAAAACGCGGTGTCGGAATTGGTGCTTCATAGGCAATCCCTACTCATCTTAAGCCTCAACAACAGTCTCCAATCAATCCCAATTTCCTTCTTTGATACAGCCTTTCCCGTCAAACACGAATTAGTCAGTCATACAAATTAGGAACTCATGGGTAAAGGATACATCATTCACGTATGAAGAGAAGTTGGTTTTTACAAAGTACCGCATTAGCAGAAGCAAGTGACAGCTATTTATTTATTTATTTATTGTGGCAACAGGTGAATACTAATAATGGTAGATATACCTGTAAATTAAAAAATTAAAAATCCACTTACATGAAGTTAGCATCCAAAATTTGGTTTAATTTCTATCCAATTTTCCCATTAACAAACATTAAAATCATCAACAATACATATAGTTCTTCGCGTCAATAAACCTAATTCATAAGCTACATAATGAAATGAACACGTTATCAAAAAAAAAAAAAAAAAACAGAAGAAGCGAAAAATTAGCCCCAAAAAAGCAAGCGTTTAAAAATTTTCTACGAAAAAAATCATAGAATACTAAGAACGAGTTTTTATAGGCAAATAGAACAGATAAAATAAAAGAGCATGAGTGTACCTGTGTGAGAGAAAAATATCAAAGCATTGGAGAAGAAGAAGAAGAAGAAGAAGGAAACGACGATGTGTAACAAGAGAACGCTGGAAACTGAAAAGTGAAAACTACTCTTTATCCTTCACTGTTCATTGTTCAATCTCAATCCCTCTCCAGAACGCAGAGAATGTTCATTAGAGCTTTGCTCTTGTACAAAATACCTGCATTAGTAAAAATGGACTGGAAGCCCATATAGCGGGAAAACGAGTCTGGGCCTGTGATCTCAGTCCAGCCCAATAACCTTTTCCCAAATATTGGGCTTAGATCAACTACCAAAGGAACCAAAGCTTAAAATGCTCATTTTATTAGCAGTTTATTTGAAACTTTTTTCCTTTTTTTTTTTTTTTCCCCTCGTGCCTAACCTATTGAAAAAAATGGACAAATCCATGGCTCAACCACGTTTCTTGAGTAAAGTACCACAAGAAAAAAATCTAATTAAAAGAAAGTAATCTAATTTCACTGGAATTGGTTATTTCATATCTCATTTAATATGATAAGGCAAAAATGAGAGAAAAATAAGAGTTAATTTATTTATGGACAAGTATCTCATTTTAGAAGAGAGACATACAGAAAAATGAAAATCATGGGAGAGATAAAGTGGATGTTTTTTTTAATTTAAAATTTAAATAAATTTTTTCTGTGTCTGTCTCTCTCTTAAAAGGACAGAGTGTTATGTCATTTAAAATGACAAATACTTTTCCGATGGACAATTATGATTATCTTACATGACTTGAAAATTTATTCCCTAATTTTTTATAAAAGGCTTCAATCAAAGATTTTAATATTTATTTTAATTTTCATTTTATGAATTAAACATTTTTTTTTTAATATTCTAAAACTAACATATCTACATCATGCAATGCAATGAAGAAGGGGATTCGAGATAAAAATATATATAACTTCTGTGATTATTTTAGACAAGGGGGATAAAAAGCATTTCCAGACATTGAAAAGGACATTAATTATTGGAGAACGATAATAAATCAAAACATGAAAAAGTAATAAATAAAAAACACACAAATAACATACTATAGGTTTGAGAAGACGATAACACTGGTTGTTGTAAGAAATAATGTGTATTATTTTAAAAAATATAAAGTTGTGTCATTTTAAGTGAAAGAAAGATATAGATAAAGGAAGAGAGAGAGTTGACAAAAAAAAAGGTGTGGATCTCACCTCTTTGTAAGAGTAAAATGACATAAGTTGTGTCATTTAAAAAATAAATATTTTTCCCAAAAAAACAAAGCAACAAAGAAATTTCAAAGGCTAGGGTGAGGTTATGAGGAAAGGCCTAATATTTATACTTCTCAACAAATTTTTTTACAAAATTCACATTAATAAAAAATCTATTAAAATTATCTAGTTTTTTTAATACCAAAAGAGTTTTTATTTCCTGTTTTAAATCTTATTTGAATATCACTAGATTTGGATACCTTAAAAAAAAAACTTAATTATCATGATTGAATACCAGTTACTTTTTAAATTACTTAAAAATTCTAATGGAGTCATTTTGAATATAGAACCCTAATATGAGTGAGAGAGAGCGAGGTGGTCACGGGAGGAACTGTCAAATCAAGTGAAGAACTTGATATTCTTCAAAGAAGTAATAAAAGAAATAAAGGTAAAGGAGATCAGTTTTCAAATGAGGTATCTATGATACCTAGACAGGAAGGTTGGATGGTAGATGAGGACGAAAAACGTTAATTCTGATGCGTCATAATGGAGAAGATGACGACTGGGAAGGAGAGGAGATTGATGGGGAAGGTTTAGATGGGGAGGAACCTGCTGAGGAAGAAGATGACAATCTTGGAGGGATCAAGATGTGGGAGGAAGATAATGGACGTACTCATTTTAGCTGCACCAAAAGAGCAAGGAAGAGAATGAGCAAACTCTGGGAAAAAGCTCTGATTGTTAAAACTCCTTGGGAAGAAAATATGGGTGGAGTTTATGAAGAAAAAATAAACCTCTTATGGGCTAGAAAAGGCAAAATCAATGTCACTGATGTTGGCAATGATTTTTTTGTAATCCAGTTTAGTGATAAGGATGATCTCAACTTTGGGTTAAATGATGGTCCATGGATTGTTCTGGGTCATTATTTGTCGTTGAGGAAGTGGGAACCAGTCTTTAGACCTAATAGTGCTCGAATTACTAAGATTGCTGCTTGGATTCAACTACCGGATATTCCCCTTGAATTCTATGATGTAGCTTTTTTTAGAAGGATTGGGAGTTGGATAGGCAAGATGATCAAGGTGGACAGCACTACAAATGCTCATGGAAGAGGAAGGTTTGCAAGAATCTGTGTGGAATTGGACCTCTCTTAGCCATTAAAGGGTGATTATGTACTGGATGGTTTTACCAAAAAAATTGAGTATGAAGGATTAGGTCTTATTTGTTTTGGTTGTGGGAAATATGGGCATAGCACTGAGTGCTGTTCTGATGCTCCAGAGTCTCGTAGACCAGCAGATGTTCATAGCGAAGATCAAAATCCTCAAGAGGAACCTAGCATCTCAGTATCCAATCGTAGCAAAGGTTTGGGACCTTGGATGGTTGTTAACCGATAACGCAGGAACCGGCAACCTCCTCAATCGGCCGGTGCATCCCAGCCTGGCACTGGTTCAAAAACATTACAAAGGAATGCTGGCAAGGGAGTTATGATTAGCGACAATCATGGTGATAAGTGAGTTATGATTAGCGATAATCATGGTGCTAAGGGAGTTATGATTACCGATAATCATGGTGATAAGGAGGAAATTACGCAATCTCAGTTTGCAATTTTAACAGTTGTCCCTAATAATGAGGAGGATCATAATCAAAGAATTCAATCTGTTACTAATAATATGGGGCCCCTCAGTTTAAAATCCCTCAGAAAATATGGACTAAATCCAAAAAGTCCAAAGCTACCCCTAGGGCTAACTCAATAGATTCTCCAATTCATACGGCTTCTTCCTCAAGCACGAGTCAGCCTTATCAAGTCCAGATTTTAACTCGAGCAGAGCATCCTATCGTTCAAACTTCTTTATCAAATGTCCATCCCATGGTTGTTAGTCCTATGACAACAATTCAGCATGATCAGGAAATAGAATGAAAGAAGATAACACAATATCCCAGAAACAAGATCAGTTATATGGCTCATTTCATAAAACTGGTCCAGATATAACAGCTGATAACAACAGTGACACCAAAATTTCTGAAATCCCTTCTATTTCTACTTGCATGGAGGTGGATAGAGATCACCAGGAAGATGTTTCAAGAATGGAGGATGCAAGGACCTCAGAGTCTTGCCATCACCATAGTCTTTAATGAATTTATTCTTCTGGAATTTCAGGGAGCAGTGAAATCCCAGTCTCAAAAATCGCTTTCTCTGTTTACTAGAAAGTATAAGCCTAGTATTGTAGTGATTCTAGAACCTCGGTGAAGTGGTCAAAAAGCTTCTGACATTATCCGAAAATCTGGGTATAAACATGCTTTTGTCCAAGAGGCAGAAGGTTACTCAAAGGGTATTTGGACCCTTTGGAATGATGAGGCTGGTCTTATAGAAATTGTTGATCACAAGAAACAATTTGTTCATTTTAAGGTCCAGAATTTTCATGTTCCTTCCTTTTCTTGCACGGCAGTTTACGCAAGTCCTAGGGAAGAAATTAGAAAGGATCTTTGGGATGACCTGCTAAACATTAGTCTCCAATGCAATGGGCTATGGTTGGTGGCTGGAGATTTTAATGAAATAGAAAATCGAGATAAGAAGAAGGGTGGCTGTAGAGTTGACATAAACAGATGTTCCAAGTTTGCAAATGTCTACATGATTGCAATCTGTTGGATCTTGGAGGCTCAAGTCCTTGGTTTACATGGAAGGGTCCGAAGTTTTTAAGAGGCTGGATCGAGCCTGTGCTAATGCAAGTTGGAAGACTACCTTTACAGATGCTGGAGTTAGGGTTCTTCCCGGGATTTATTCTGATCATAGTTCCATTTTGGTCTCCTTGACTAATTTGGATACAGATTGGAAAAATCGTCTCTTTCGCTTTGAGATTGCATGGATGGAGCATTATAACTTTAAACATTTTTTGGCTAGGTCTTGGAATGTTGTGAAGGACACGAGAAAAAACTTGCATGATCTGACTCCAAATTTAAAAAGATGGAACAAGGTAGTCTTTGGCAACATATTCAAAAGGAAGACTAACTTATTGCATAGTCTTGCAGAAATTCAAAATCATGCTGATTATCATACTAATTTGTCTCTCCAATTTAGAGAAATGGAGGTTAGGAAGAACCTTGATGTTGTTCTCATTCAAGAGGAAATCTTATGGTTTCAAAAGGCCAGGGTGAAATGGATAAATGATGGGGATAGAAATACAAAATTCTATCACATTAAAAAGCCACTAGAAGAAGTTTGAACAGGATCTATCAGCTAAAAAATTCTGATGGGATTTGTGTTAAGGATGCTAGACAACTTCACCAATTGGTAACAGATTTCTATAGTAACTTGTTTGGTGAGGAAGTCCTTAACCATGATTGGGTGACAAAAAACACTTCTTGGCCCCCTCTGCATGATGACCTTCTAACAAATCTGACTCGTAATCTTTCGGATGAAGAAATCTCAAAAGCTATTTTCAATATAAATGGATCAAAAGCTCCAGGGAAATATGGTTTTCCAGCTACTTTTTTTCATAATAATTGGAGTCTTCTTAAGCCTAATATTATCCAGGATGTTAACATGATGTTTCAGAATCCCAATTTGATTCATCTTGTGAACTCAACTCTTTTGGTTCTCATCCTGAAAGTAAAGGGACCTGAAAGTGTTAAGCAGCTCAGACCAATCTCTTTGTGCAATGTCCTTTATAAAATTGTCAGTAAGATCCTGGTTAACAGAATGAAGCCCTTAATGGAAGAGATGGTGTCTCCCTTCGAAGCTAGTTTGTTCTTAATCGTCATATCCAGGACAACATTATCATCACCCAAGAGCTGATCCATTCAATGCGTAGAATGAGAGGAAGAAGATATTTCATGGCGATTAAAATCGACTTGGAAAAGCTTATGACATGTTAAATTGGGAGTTTGTTCGTAAGATTTTGGATGAAATTCAAATCCCACACTGGCTCACAAATATTATCATGAAATGCATCAGTTCTGATAAGGTTTCAGTTCTTTGGAATGGAGCCGTTGCAGGAAACTTCCTTCCTTCAATAGGATTTCGTCAGGGTGATCCTTTATCTCCCTACATTTTTGTTCTTGCCATGGAAAAATTATCCCATCTCATTCAAGATGCGGTTGACAATAAGAGATGGAAGCCAATTTCGGTGGGGCCAAAAGGTCCTAAGATAGCACATCTAATGTTTGCTGACGATTTGACGTTGTTTGCAGAAGCTTCTCTAGATCAAATCAATGTTATTGTGGATTGTTTGGAGACTTTTAGTTCAATGTCTGGCCTAAAGGTTAGTATTCTGAAATCTAGTATTTTTTTCTCGAAAAATAAAGATTCTCACATTGCAGATGATATTACAAATGTGTGTGGTTTCAAGCAAACCCACAATATAGGGAGAGACCTAGGGTCCATGATGAAATATGGTCGAGTAACTAAAGACCATTATGCCGATGTTGTTGCAAGAATTAGGCACAAATTATCTGGTTGGAGTAATCAGGTTTTATCTTTTGCTGGTCGAATTACTCTTTCTAACTCAGTTATCTTAGCAACTCCTATATTCCAAATGCAGCACAGTTTGCTTCCTGTTGCCATTTGCGATGAAATAGAGAAGTTGCAGCGAGCCTTTATTTGCGGTGACAAAAATAATCAAAGGAGAGCTCATCTGGTTGCTTGGGGTACTATTTGCAAGCCAAAGAGCATGGGTGACTTAGGGGTGATTAACCTTCGTGTCCAAAATATGGCTTTCTTTCATAAGCTTGCGTGGACGTTGATTAATTCGCCTGATTCGCTGTGGGTTCGAGTTGTAACAAGCAAATACAGGAGAGGTTTGGATCTTCGAAAGGAAGTGCATCACACAGCCTATGACTCACACTTTTGGAAAAAATTTGTGTAATATTTGGCCATCTTTTCTTCAAGCAATGCAATGGGAGATTGGAGATGGAAATGACGCCTTATTTTGGACAGATAATTGGCTGGGTTTAACTGAGTGTCTTGCCTCTTTGGCTACTTGTACTCCAACAGGATCTGTTTTGCATCTCCCTGTTATTGCCTTTGTGAACAGAGATACTGGACACTGAAAAATTCCCTACTTAAGCCAATATCTCAACGATCAAGTTGTTGCAAGGATCTCGGCTGTTCTCACTCCATGTTCATCTGATGGGAATGATTGCATCATTTGGAAAAATCAAAAGGCTGGTTGTTCTATAGTCAAAGCCGTGTATTGTAACCTGATGAATTTTCCTCCCATGCCCTTGAAAAATTCTTGGAGTAGCATTTGGAAATGGCAAGGGCCTCAGCGAGTTAAAACTTGTATGTGGACAATAATGCATGGTCGTCTCCTTACTAAAGACTGAACATCTAGATGGAGTGGGGATTCTAGTCATTGCAAAATGTGTCCTGATGAGATAGAAACAAATCTCCATGTTCTAAGATATTGTAAACATGCTAGAAGCGTTTGGGATTTTCTGGTTTCATCCAATCGTAAAAGCTTATTCTACAGCTTAGATCTCCGAGATTGGGTTGAAAATAATATCTCAAAAGCATGGAATCAAGGTAGTTTAGATGATTGGCGTGATGTCTTCTTTATCTCTTGCTGGTTTATCTGGGGATGGAGAAACAAAATTATTCATGACACTAACTTCAATCATCCAGCCCATGGTGCGCACATAATTTCTATGTATATTGAGGAGATGCGTAACTATACGGGTAGAAAGGCTATGGCCACTGTTAGTATTCGTCCAACCCGCATGAGTCTATGGAAACCTCTAAGGCTAAATTTTTTGAAGACTAATATTGATGGTGCTGTAGTAAGGAGTACTGAGTTGGCTGCTTGTGGGGGGGATTATCAGATCCGATGACGGTTCTTGGTTAGGAGGCTTTAGTATCATATTGGTGCTTGCACTCCTTTAATGACAGAGCTTTGGGGAGCACTAAAAGGGCTAGAAATAGTTTGGCAACTGGGCTTTAGGAAGGTGGAACTAGAAGGAGATGCTTCTGAAGTATTCTCTTTGCTTACTGATCGCAATGCAGCTTGTCAGCCTCATATTGTGGCTAGGATACAAGCACTCATCAATCAGGATTGGGAGGTTACTCTTACTCATATTTCAAGAGAAGCAAATGCCAGTGCAGATTGGTTAGCCAAGTCTGCTCTTCACAAAGATTATCATTTCTGGAGTTATAGAATTATGCCATTTCAACTTGCTCATTTATTTGGTCACGACCTTCAGGGAATTTCCTCTAGTAGGGATATAGACCCTGGGTAGTTGTTTTCTTGTTTCTGGTAGTTGTTTTTTTGTTTTTGCTTGGGGCTTCGCCCCATAATGTTATCAAAAAAAAAAAAAAAATTCTAATTGAATACTAATAAATTTTTCATTCAAAAATAATTATTTAAAATCTTAATTGAATACACCTTCTACATACAACAAATGCTTAGTTTCTATACAGCAACAACCATTAATTAAAAACAAAAACATTGTTTGGGCATTATTGTTGAATTAGTACATGATGAGATTTCTTAATATCAATTTTAAAAATTCTCATAATATAAATAGGATGTTCGCCTGATACTACAAACATATTTACACATACCGACCGATACACTACTAGAAAATAACCAACACCCATAGACTTTTTCAACTGAAAATAGTCCGTAAAAAATATAGAGAGAAAAAGAGACAGATATCAAATAAGGGGAAGTGTTTATCCTTTTAAATGACACAATTTATATCCTTTCACTCTCACAAAGAGGTGGGACCCGCACCTTTATTTTTTTTGTCAACTCTCTCTCTCCTCCTTTATCTATCTCTTTCTCTCTCTTAAAATGACACAACTTTACATCCTTTAAAATGATACACACTTTACCCATCAAATAAAGAATTAAATAACCCTATACTGACAATATATTTTGCGGGACATATTTTCATCTTAATTTTGTCGATATATGGTAATAATTAAATGCACCGTCTTGTTCAATGACTTTATGATGATAGAGGACACAAATTACTTTTGATATCAGAGCTTTTGTGATAATCATTCCGCTATATATCTTGGTCATAAACTTGCCTTTAATGAGCCATTCAAGCATATTGAGCTTGATTGCTATGTTGCTTGATTGCTATGTCACTCACGAGAAAATATAATCTAGTTTGTTGCGTTTGTTGTCGGTCTCTTCTGCACAACTTGCATTCATGTTCACTTCGCTGTTACCTTCAACCTCGTTTCAGCAAGCAATCTCAATTTGGGACTCTTGCATGTCATAGTCCAGATTTTTTTAATGTGCTCCAGGAGCACATTAAAATTTGATGATCCTTTACCAAAAAAGAAATTTTATTTTTATTTATACCTCTTTCTTCCTTCTAAATCCCCTCTCAATCCTTTTTTCTCCTACTTTTGGAAAAGGAGCGTAAGCTCCCGGCTCATAATAAATGACCTTCCATAGTCCAACTTGCGGGGATACAACACTAGTCCACAACTTTACACGAGTCTGCCACAACAGCTACTTCTTGACACAAGTCGTCCACGTCAGCTCATGTAAATGGAAAATTTCCTAAGTGCTACGAATGCACACTGAATTTTCAATGCATCTTCCGTTCATAATGGGCACGTGTCTTATTTTTTTATCAAATTAGTTTTTCACTTAATTTTAAAATAAATTATTTATTAATGATTTGACAAAAATAAAATACGAATCATATTGTAAGTGAAATATACATCGAAAACTCGATGCATCCGTAGCACTAAAGATATTCTCATGTAAATGTTGATGTTCTTGTTGGGAACTCGATTCCCTCAACTCGGCTAAAGAGCCTTTTGTGGAAGTCAGTCAACAAGATCCTTGATCTCGGATCTCGGCAATCTTACATCCGCCTGTACTTCACCAGGTCGAGCAGCGCAGCGAAAAATAAAAACACAAACAGGAGAGAGAAGGAGAACACAAATAGTTTTTAACGTGAGAAAATCTTCTCCAATGAAGAAGTAAAAACTCACATGAATTAGTCCAGTTCAAACGTCCACTATGAAAATAATGGATACAAAGAATCAAAATACACCAATGTGATAGTTAACACAACCTCTCTAACAATGGTGATAATTAGACATCCCTAGAGATGTTTCACTCAAACTCTCTCTATAGATCTCTCAAATACAAAGTTCAAAGCTTTGCTCATAAATCTCTCACATAATTTTTTCTCATTCTCTCTAACCTAACCTTCACCCACAACTAATGAATATATAGAGAAGATGAAATCTAGGATTAGAATTTTTAGGAAACCTCTCAATAGTTTGGACTTAGCATTGAAGGAGGAAGCACAACAGTTCTCAATGCTAATGTAATTAATTCACGTGGGCAAAGCCACGATCGTACGGTTGGATAAGTTAGAAAATAGTTAGTCAGTTTTGGATTCTGCTGTACCGATTAGCTTAGCTTCAGTTAAGCTTAGATAGCTTTCTTTCTAATTTATATATTTCGTTGTATTGGTTATTAGTGTATCAGATTATTCATTTTTCAATGAGAATAATGAGCAAAGCTCTCGTCTTCGTCATTCTCAATAAGTGTTGTTGGGATTGAAAGATTAACATGCATGAAATGATAAAATAATGGATTTAGTGTGTGTTTTTTTAAAAAATGTAGGTTGTGTCTTTTTAATGACTTACACAAAGTCTGACCGGTCATATTTTGTGTAAATATATAAAGTTGCTTTTTTTTCTCCACTTTATACGTCAACGATGTGACTGGAAAAAATAAAAACTTTTCAGATTTACACAAAATATAACCGGTCATACTTTATGTAAATCACCTGAAAGAATGCAAGCCTGTATCCTTTAAAATGATACTTCTTTTTCCCGATCACAATTGTTAGCTTTTGGGATTGAAATATGAACCCACTATTTAAATATCCACGTTTGTAAGACTTTTACTTAATTCGACTAGAAAATAAGGTAATAGAGATCGAGCTCGTACATTATAACATTGTGATCACGGAGGCTTAATACCATGATAAATAACTCAACGAAACTATATTTCGTGTCAAAATAATCCTTGACGGTTCATTGAAAAACATGATTCGACAGACTTATGAGCATTATCAATGAAAAATATCTCCTGATGATCTATGCTTTTCTGGTAGTGTAAACTCAAGCTATTAAGTGAATATTTGGTTTTATATTATATTTCTCTAACGTCCTCTCATGTAAAAGTCTGTTGGGCTTGATACATAGGAAATGCCCTATGCTAACTTAATTTCACTACAAAATGAAAGCAGTGAAGATTGAATTCGTATCTTGTGATCATGAAGACTCTATTAACATGATAAATAATCATCTCACATAACAATTCAAGCTATTAAGTGACAATGATTTTATATTATATTTCTCCAATACAAATTATTTTATAATTTTTTTTTAATAATTTGGACTTGGACTCATAAATAATTGTTGCAGTTTAAAATTTTCTAAACTTAATTATATTATCTTGTGAGTGAGTGCATTATAACAAGTGCTACGATAACAATATAATGACAAACTTACAAGACATAACCCTATCTTAGAGTGAACCAGGATAAACAGTTTCTCCCACTTTTTTTTCCCCTTCTTCTTTTTTTATTTACGATCGTGTGTGTGTGATTAAAGCAGTCCTAACATTAACATTTTTTAGTCCAAATCAAATATCTGAATTTCTTTCACCAAGAAAAAAAAAATCTGAATTTCGCTCAATGAATAATTCTTCAAATCTTACGGTTAAGATATTGAACATTTGATTAAAAATACCCCAAAAAAAAAGGCTTCACTATTGTGATATTTTCTACTCCTTTTTGAGCAAAATTATTTTCTTCTACTCAAACGCCAGTAATTGACAAACTATTAATTGTGGCCTGGGCTGCTTTTTATATTATCCCCAAGAGCAAGCTGATATACAATGATGATTTTGAGACATCTAGCAATTATTACTAGACTATTATTTTGAGGCCTGGACATCTTTCTGCACTATATTACACAGAATAAACAAAGATACATACATATAAAGAGTCTAATTAGAGGGAAAATTAGGAAATTAAGTTATGATTTGGCTGCTTCTATTGCTGAGAACTGATTTTCCTCTGCCTCTGGAGCAGCAGAGCCCCTAAAGAGCAAAATGGCCATGCTACCTATACAAAAATAAATGAAGCATCCAAAGCAGTGTGTCACAAATGAACCAAAATCAGTACCTACAATGCATTGCCAACCAGGTCCATGCATCCTATCAAATTCCTGCAATAAAAACACACACACAAAAAAAAATATATATATATTTAGAAAAGAAGATTCAGCTAAGGGTTTGTTTGATTATGTTTTGGTTTTTTTGTTCTTAAAACTGTTTTATAAAATAGTTATGGAAACAACCATTGCTTTCTATATTATTTTTGTTTGAAAGTTAAAAACCAAAACAGAAAATAAAAACAACTTATACATGTTCTCTAAATTTGATTTTAAAAACAAAAAACAGTTTTCAAAATAATTTTTACAAAATAGGTCTTATCAAAGGAGTTTTTTTGTTCTGAAAACTAAAAAATTATTTTTCAAAGCAGAAATCAAAGAGAGCCGAATTCATTTCTATTACTTATTTAACTCTAAATACTTTATTATTTATTTATTTTTTTTACCTTTTTTATAAATCGGGCAATCTCAATGGCCTCAGTGACATCAAAGAAATCAAGAGCTTTGGATGCTAAATCCAGGGCATCTTGCTGCATAGTTTGAAGCATGTCGGTCTCATCAATCACAGCCTTGCCTTCTAGCATGATGAAAACTGAAGGAAAATTTATGGTGCTTGAAATGAAGCTCAAGAATAGAGAAAAATGAGCTGTTTGTAATCGGTTGTAGAGTGTAGATTAAAAGGTAAGGGATGATGGATGATTGGAGGATTATATAGAGTCAGATAAAAAGGGATAGTGCGCTAATGGATCAGCCACGTATGGATTCCCTTTTGTGGCCACCAAAATATGCTGTGCAATTACCCATTTTATCATATGATAAATAAATGGCGCAGTAAAAAAAAAAATTATGTGAGAGGACGAGAAATTTAAAATTACAAGAAAATACAATAATGATTAATATGTAAGTAGATTTGCAAAACTTACCAACTTTTTTATGTAAAGAATAATATAAACAATAGGTGACTCTCAATATAATTTAAAAGAAAAAAAATATTTATCCAGTTAAAGATATAATAAGTTATGTCTTTTTAATTTTTAATACTATTTACGGTGTTTTAAAACCCGGCTCCGACCGGCTGGGTCAACCCAGGACTCGGTGATCCGGTGGGTTCCCCAGTCCGAGTGGGTAGTTGAACCGCTTCTGCAGTTAATCCGGATTGGACCGGTTGACTCGGCCGAAACCCGGCGACCCAGTTATTCTTTTTTTTTGTAATTTTTTTTTTTGTTGATAAGAACTATTGAATTAAATCATATTCATATTTATGATGAATATGATTAAAAGTAAGGTGAAAATAATAAGATATTTTAGATAAGTGCAGTTTGTTTATGTCATTTAGTTGCATCTTATAATGATCTCATGAAGTTAAGTGGTGATAAACACTGATGGTCTAATGATCTCATCTCAACGGTGGACACTTTTTTCTTAGTGTATATTTCATTCATACTATTTGTTATAATGATTTAATTTATCCGTATCATGTCAAGCACAAAAGGTGCATTTAACTTATATTGCAGTTTGCTTACCAAAAAAAAACTTATATTGCAGTTTTAATCCAATATTATGATATGGTCTAGAGCTAGAAGCTTAGAAGTATATAATATTTGCAAACATTGAAAATCAAATTATTTTTTGAAGTTTATTGATAGTTTTCTTATGTGAATTTTTATTAATATAAGTAATATTTTTATATTTTTAATAAGCGAACAGTAAATCCGGTTCAACCCGGTTGAACCAATGACCCAGTAACCCAGTACATCGACCTGTTCAATGACCGGTCCGAGTTTTAAAATACTACTATTTACTACGGGTAGTATATAATTATAGTATGAAGGAAAAAAAAATTCTCTCCTTAGGCATTTTAGCTAACGCTGAAAGAGAAAAAACAACTTTTTATATTATAACTATATATTATATGTAATATATAGTGTAAAAAATTACAAAGAACACACTTAACTATCTTAAAATGGATTTGGATTATTTCATCTGAAAAAATGGTTATGTGATCATATGATTTGATCACAATCACTTATTTAAAAATCATATACTTTTCTTTCTCTTATATCATCACCAATAAATAATTGTAATCTAATAATATGATATTTTTTTGGTACAAGAGGATACAAATCTATGACTCAACCTTAGCCCAATATGTCATGTATTTTAGCTGCATGTGCATGTGCATGTGCATGTGGATAAAGCTTGTCGCTACTATCATTGGCACAACATGGACCAGTAGTGAAGTAAACAATATTTACTAGCCAGCACGAAATTGAGGATAAGTTACAAACTTTTGCTGAGCCTAGATAACGCTGGATGATGCGTGTTCGGTGCTTCGTAACTTTGTCGGTTTGTTATGCCACATGTCATCTATTAAGGTGTGATGTTGCTTTAGTAATTTGTCAAGTTCTGATTATCGTCAGATTGATTTGGCACATTTTGACCTTTCCATTGCAGAGACGTTGGAGATGTGAACTTGTCATGACCCTTTCATTTTCCCTACTGAATCCGAAAAGCTTGCTCATCTTTTGAGATGAAGAATTTGCACTTTAACTGTTACAAATAGACGTATGGAACTTTTAATATAGGATTTAATTTTCTCATATTGTATGAGATGTTGTGATTCAATTAGTGGTGGATCTCATATTTATTAAAAAATGAAAAAGAAAAGAAAAGGTTTGCACGTAAATTGAAGGGTCAGTAACATGAGAGTTGAATTTTCATGCAATATGAGAAAATGTTTTTCCTTTAATATAATTAGGTGTCACTTAGTGATTGCAATTAATATAACATTTTATATGTATCACATGTGTGCGTGAGTAGTTAATTAAATGATACACTTACGATTATCCTTCACAAATTTGTTAAGTGAAAAAGAAACAATAGAATAATTAATATTGGCTTACTAATGAATTTTGACAGTTGGAAAATAGAAATAGACAAAGCGAGAGTGCGAGACGCCTCGAGAGCTAGCAATCACCGCAAATAGGGGTGTAAATGGGTCAGACCGGCCTACAGGGGCTTATGGCCTGGCCTACGAAAAGCCTAGCCTGCCCTGGCCTACGAAGTAATTAGAACAGGTTAAGGCTCGTCGATGAGCCTTGTTACGGATGAAGCTCCGCTCAACCGCCGTCCGAGAATATCTCGTCAAGAGATACTGCCAAATCTCAACTGACTGAAACAAACTAGTTGAGGCCGACCAAGTCGAACGGAATCTCAACAATAGGAGCTCAGCAACCGAGCCAGGTACCCCTATAAATAAGAGCTCAGACATCCCAGGTACACACCTCTGAATCGCCTAGCTTATTCCACTCATTGTGCACACACCACCCCCTGGTTATAAAGCCTATTGCTGGTGCGCAGTGATTGGGATCTCGGCGTATAGCCTAGTACGTTGGGCATATACATCATCTCTGAGCGCATACCATCCGGTATAGCAATACGGTCTACCTCGGACCTAACAAGCCTATTTAGAAATAAGGCCGTAGGCTGCAAATAGAATGCCTGGCCTTTTAGCCTGTAGGCCGGCCTGTTTAATATTTAAATAAAAAAAATCTTATATATTTATTTATTTATTCTAAAAGTTAGATAACCTAACCTAATATTTAATATTTATTTGTTGTCATGAAATTTTATAATCTGTGTTCTTGTTAAAAAATCTGTTGTAGAATTTTAATATTTTGGATCCATGCTAGAAATATTGTTTAATGAATGAGATATTTAATTTTTTTTTTAAATTTGATTTGCAATATAGTAGGCTTAAAAGGCCTCATAGGCCATGTAGGCTTTTTATTTTTTATTAATAGGACAGGCTTGGTCTTTAAATTAAGCCTTTGATAGGCTCATAGGCCATATAGGCTCAATTTTTTTCGTGTGTAGGCCTAGGCCATGAAGGCCAAAGCCTGCCCTGGCCTGGCCTAATTACACCCCTAACCACAAAGCAGTTCATGGCTATCGATAGCCTCACAAATAATGTTAGTGTGACTGTGACCCATAGCGTAGTCGGCATATTCATCTCCAAAGTCACGGGAATATTCATCCCTTTTTGTGTTTTTTCTCCCTTTTTTATCATAAAAATATTTCTTTTTTAATTTTGATATGGTACAAATATTCATTTCTTTTGGGCAATGTTACTTGCAGTTCTTATGTAGTTTGGATATGAAAGATGTGTATCTGAAAAATGAATTTTGTATTTAAAGAGAAACCAAGGAATTGCTGTTATTATTATCGTAGAATTGTAAGGGATGATTTAAAATGCTCCTCCTATTTTTACGGAATTCTCTTCAAGTGATTATTAACTTAATGATCGGAAACTCAAAGTGTCTGGTCATTGCAACTCCGATTGGGATTTAATGTAATAAATATAAGAGTTTCCATTCTATCATTTAACATGAACACAAAAATTTTTCTACACACACAACATTTTGTGGGGCCCGCATGTTTTAAAAAAAAATAATTCTGGCACGCAAAATAAATCTCTATAACATAACACAATCATTTTTTCTACGACATAACTTTTATAAAACCCTAAATATAAATGTCAAATCCTTTTGAGAAAGTTAGGCAAATTATGATGTGGACATTTTCAATTCGAATAGAATTGCTTTTATAATACATGTGATTTATTCAAAAAACAAATAAATATAAAGGTCATTTAATTGAATGTTTAGATTATGGAAAAAAAATTACTAAAAATATAGAGGAAGGATATTCTCACTACCAAAATTTTCTACTACTAACTTACTACCTATCTAATCACCATTGAATCAAAGAGAGAGAATGCTAAATTTTTTTTGAAAAAAGAGAAAATGTTAATTAGATAGGTAGTGAGTTGGTAGTAGAAGATTTTGGTAGTAAGAATATCCCTCCTCAAAAATATATTATCCTTATTTAACATCATCCATCCTTTTCTTAAATACCATGTCAAAACGAGCCCATATAACAGCTCCTTTGACCCCATATCAAGCCCCATAGTTTTTTAGCCTCGTTCTTATTGAGACTGTTTTAGCCCTAATCCTTAATTTTTTTTTTTTATTTCCTAGGTTAGGGTAGGGCTAATAGCAGGCCAACCCATTCTCAAATTTTCTTCAATTAGCACTGTCAATTAGAGTTGATTTAGATTGCCTTATCAAAAAAATTCTTTTTATATTTATTTATTTTAAAAATACTTTTTATAAAAGTTAAATTTATTTAAACTTTTAAAAAAATATTTGATTTTTGAAAGAAAAAAAATTGGCTTTTGATTTCTGTTTTTTTAAAAGCTAAAATTTTTAGCTTTCAAAAAAATAGATTTTTGGTTTTTTTTTATGACTATTAGCATATTAGTATTTTTCTTATTTTTATTTCTTATGTAATTAAAAATTGCTGATGTGTATCTGTTTTCTGTTTGCACCTCTTGTGCGTGTGAGTTTGTTAGGCACCTCCTGAGTGCGTGTCATTTTGTTAGGCACCTTTTGTGCGCACCCTTAGGCACCTCCTTCTGTTACGTTTGTTTTTGATAAGGCTATATATGTACAGCCAATTGTACCCCTCAATATTCAAAATATGCAATACAAAGAAATGATGAATATTCAGATTTGTTTTTCTGCTGCCAATATGGTATTAGATGTATTCTCCTAATTTTCTGTGGATTCTTCCATGGCCCGTGGCAACAACCGTCCACCGCCAGCTGATTCCACCTCTTCCACTACAGCCAATTATACCTCTATGGATTATTCCTCTAGTCCATATTTTTTACATAGCAGCGACCACCCCGGACTCGTTTTGGTCTCTCATTGTTTATCAGGTTCCAATTTCAATTCATGGCATCGTGCAATGTTACTTGCCTTGATTGCCAAAAATAAACTGGTGTTCATTGATGGCTCTCTTCTCCGTCCTGCCTCCATTGATCTTTTATTCTCTGTTTGGAATCGGTGTAACTCCATGGTACTCTCATCTATTTCACCAACGCATATGAAGCTTGGACTGATTTGAAAACCTGGTTCTCCCAAGCCAATGGTCCTCGAATATTCCAACTCAAACAACAGATATCATCCATCTGTCAAGGCTCCTTGGATGTTAATGGCTACTACACCAACCTTAAATTTCTCTAGGATGAATTGTTGGATTATGCTCCTTTTCTGCCTTGTACCTGTGGAGCTCTACGTCAAATTCATACACATAGAGAGCAGGATCACGTTCTCCAGTTTCTTATTGGGCTCAATGATTCCTACTCTTCCTCGCGTGCTCAACTTTTGCTGATAGATCTGTTACCTCTGCTTGCCAAAGTATTTTCCATGATTCTTCAAGAGGAAAGACAACGCCAATTATTTGTTTCTTTGCCATCACCTGCTATTCCGGAATCCCTTCTTCTAAATTCTGTTACAATCCCTTCTCCATTTGTTTCTCCTCCATCTCCCACGGTGGCTGCCATCCAACGCCGCCGTCCCATTTGCACCTACTGTCACCTTTCAAGACATACGCGTGACAAATGTTTTAAACTCAATGGGTATCCTCCTGGTTACAAACCCAGGGTACCCAGGCCCAACTCCTTTTCTAACCAAAACAATTTGCCAGCCTAAGCCCATTCCATCGTTTCCACCCCTTCCAACCCAAATCAGTTCCCCAATTTCATTTCCTCTTCGAACCCTAATCCCACCTCTGATTACCCTATCACATTCACTCCTGCTCAATACAATCAGCTAGTCTCCCTTCTTCAAAAGAGTTCTGCTTCAACTTCTTCGTCCATGTCTCTTCCATCAACTACATCGTCTGTCACCGATTCGTCTCCTTTGGTTGCTAGCTTCAGTGGTAAGACCTCACTCCCCTTTCCCCCGTCTTGTTGGATTTTAGATACTGGAGTTATGCATCACGTTTATGTTAAGCTTGATCTTTTTCTTTCTTCCTCTTCATCTCAATCTTTAGTTTCCCTACCTAATGGTTCGACTGTTGTTGTTGTTTCTTCTGTTGGTTCAGTTAAAATTTCGAACTCTCTCATTCTTTATAATGTCTTACATGTTCCTTCCTTTCTTTTTATTCTTTTTCCATCAGTACATTAACTCGTGATTCTCCAATTTTTGCTAATTTTTCTTCGTCTCTGTGTTTTCTTCATGACCGTTCCTTGGGAAAGATGATTAGGATTGCTAGACGTCATGGCGATCTTTACCTCTTAGATAGTACCAATCTTTTTCCTATTACACATATTCCCCATCGTGTTTGTTTTAACATTTCTGTTAATGGTGCTTGTCTTTGGCATTCACGTATGGGTCATCTTTGAAATTCGGTTTTAAATTCTATGAAAAATATTCTGAGATTTTCTGATTTTTTGCATGCTGATAATCATTGTTCTGTATGTCCCTTGGCAAAACAAAAACGCCTTCCTTTTATTTTGGACCCCAGGCTTTCTGCTACTACTTTTACCTTTGTTCATTGTGACATTTGGGGACCCTTTCATACTGTTTCTGTTGAAGGTTCTCGTTACTTTCTTACCTTGGTTGATGATTCAACCAGGTTTACTTGGACCTATTTTCTGCGTACCAAGTCTGAGTTCTCTGTTGTATTTCCTGCATTCTATACTCTGATCTTGTCCCAGTATCAGACTCCCATTAAGTCTATTCGATGTGACAATGCTCCTGAGTTCAATATATCCTCATTCTTTTCTTCTAAACGTATTCAAGTTTTTCATTCTTGAGTAGATCGTCCTCAGTAGAACTCTGTGGTTGAAAGAAAGCACCAGCACCTCCTTAATGTAGCTCATGCCCTCCATTTTCTGTCCAAAATTCCTCTCCAATACTGGCAAGACTGTGTTCTTACAGTTGTTTACATCATTAACAGGACCCTATCTCCTCTTCTTGGTTCCAAAACTCCATTTGAGTTACTCTTCCATAAACCACCTTCTTATGCCTATCTTCGCGTTTTTAGGTGCCTATGTTATAGTTCTACCCTTCCTAAGACTCAGCATAAATTTTCTCCAAGGGTTATACATGCTGTTTTTCTTGGTTATCCTGCCGGTTACAAGGGCTATAAACTTCTGGACTTGGCCTCAAATAAAACTTTCATCTCTCGAGATGTCCATTTTTATGAGCATATTTCTCCTTTTGCTCTCCATCATACACCTACCTCCTTTCATACTGAATTCTCCCAACTACCTACACATTTTCCTATCCCTGCTTCTATCCCAGAAACACACTCTTCTTCTAGACCTTCACGGACTAGACAACCCCCAGCCCTCCTCTCTAATTATTTTTGCTTTTCTTCTACCACTCATCCTTTATCACATTTTATTTCTTATGAAAAACTTTCTTCATCACATGCTGCATTTGTTAATTCTATATCCTCACATTTTGAACCTGCTACTTATTCTCAAGCTTCCCAGTTATCGGAATGGCAAGCTGCCATGGCATCTGAGCTTTCAGCTCTTGAAAATAATTCTACTTGGTCTGTTATGTCTCTTCCTCAGGGCAAGCAGGCTATTGGCTGTAGGTGGGTTTACAAAGTGAAGTATCACTCAGACGGTTCCCTTGAAAGGTATAAGGCCCGTCTGGTTGCTAAGGGTTTTAATCAACAAGAGAGGATTGATTTTCTGGAGACTTTTTCCCTATTAGCCAAAATATCTATTGTCTGTGTTCTTCTTGCCTTGGCTGCTGTTCATAACTGGTCTCTTACCCAATTGGATGTCAATAATGCTTTTCTTCATGGTGATTTGCATGAAGAGGTTTATATGACTCTCCCCCCTTGTTATTCATCTTCCCGTTCTGCTTTACCTCCCAATGTTGTTTGCAAATTGCACAAGTCGATTTATGGTCTTCGTCAAGCTTCGCGACAATGGTTTTCCAGGTTTTCTGCTGCCTTATTGAACCTTGGTTTTTTCCAATCTCAGTCTGATGATTCATTATTTATTCGGTCTTCATCATCTGCATTTATTGCTGTTTTGGTTTACGTGGACGACATTATAATTGCATCTAATAATTATTCAGAAGTCCAGCTCCTTACCCAATCTTTACACATCCAGTTTAGTTGAAAAATCTTGGTGAGTTAAAATATTTTTTGGGCCTTGAAGTTGCCCGAAGAAAAAGGGGCATATCTGTTTGTCAAAGGCATTATGCTTTAGAAATTCTTCAAGACTCTGGTAATTTGGGTTGTAAGCCACGTTCTACCCCTATTGCATTCGGTTTAAAACTCTCATCTGAAAATGGTGATTGGATTCTTGATCCTTCTGTTTATAGACGTCTTATTGCTCATCTTCTTTATCTTAATATTAGTAGACCTAATCTCTCCTACACTATTAATTATCTTAGCCAATTTATGGCTGCTCCACAGGACCCTCATCTTCAGGCAGCATATCATCTTCTTGGATACATAAAAATACCATTGGACAAGGTTTATTTTATTCTTCCACTGCCTATCTTCAGTTGAATGCATTCTGTGATTCTGACTGGGCTGCCTGCACTGATAGTCGCCGTTCTATATCTGAATTTTGTGTTTTTATTGGTGATTCATTGGTTTATTGGAAATCCAAGAAGCAGCATACTGTGTCCAGATCTTCTACTGAGGCTGAATATCTTTCTATGGCACATGTTACTTGTGAATTATTGTGGTTATTCTCTTTGTTTAAGGATCTGCATTTTTCTCATTCTGGACCTGCTCATCTTTTCTGTGATAACAAATTTGCATTACATTTGGCAGCTAATCCGGTATTTCATGAACGCACCAAACACATTGAGATAGACTGCCATCTTGTTTGTGAGCATATTATCAAAGTTCACTTGAAGAATTTTCTAGTCCCATCATCCAGACAGCTTGCTGATCTCTTCACCAAAGCCTTGTTGCCATCCCAGTTTTCTGCATTATTATCCAAGATGGGTGTTCTAAACATCTACTTTCCATCTTGAGGGGGACTATTAGCATATTATTATTTTTCTTATTTTTATTTCTTATGTAATTAAAAGTTGCTGATGTGTATCTGTTTTCTGTTTGCACCTCTTGTGCGTGTGAGTTTGTTAGGTGTAAGAACCTGCACCGTTAATTAAGGAAATTAATTAATTAAATGTGAGAATTAGGAAATAATTTCATAATTGACCCTAATAATTATTATGAGACTTTAATAATTATAGTAAGTGAGTAATAATGCTGAAAGTCGCTTTTCGGACGAAAAGTGCAGATACCAGTTCTTCTACCTGGTATAAATGCGTAATGGTGAAGTATCCCGGAAAATTATAATAAGTGCATAATATTCCTAGAATATTATGTAGAACTAGTCAAACAAGTTTCAGGTCAAACAAGTTTCAGGTCAAAATAATGAGAACTGGTGCCAGAACTGATACTGGCTATGGAAAAGTGCATACCGGAAAGGTGCTGCAAAAAATAAAATAAAAATATGGCAAATCTTAGAAAAATGAGTGGGTTCAGATTCCAAAGCTTGGTAGTAAAATACTAAGCGTAACAATTAGCGCTAATACAGTGCGATTAAGTCTAAGTGGACTATAAATACTACTTTTGCACAGATTTCTAGGTCATTTGTGATGATTCTACGTGGAGGTTTTGGGTGCCTTGGCTTCTACCTCCCTTCCTTGTTCTTCCTTGCATGTGAAACTCCCAAGATATCTATTTTCCATTGATTCCTTCAGACCAAACCTTGTAAACACCTAGTGATTGTTTGTGAGAAGAGTGAGGTGTCTTGTTGTTGAGTGTAGCTTCTGGTTTGTGGGGTTTTTGTGGGGGTTTTTATGGGCTTAGTTGTTGGGTTTTCCTTGGAAAGGCCATGGTCATGGAATTTGGTGCTTCAAAGTGTGATCTTCGAAGAGGAAGGACCCTCCTTGGTGTGCCATTTTCGTACACCTTCTAAGTCAGAATTGAGGAACTGAGTTGTGAGCTCCAAGAGCCTTCCTTTCTTTGTTTTAAGCCTTGGGGTAAGTCGTGAACCTTTGATCATGAGTTTAAGTGATAAAAATGGAACCTTGATGCATGTGATGAAGTAAGATGATAACTTGACGTTGGGTAATGCTAAACACACATAAAAATGCATGATTAAGCTTATGTAATCGGTAAAAGATGGACCATTGGATTGGCATTTCGTGAAATGCAGAATCTCAGTTCTGTCGTGAAATATCCAGATATAGGGTTGAAATATCCAAATATTGATATCCGGATATGGGTATCCAGATATTGATATCTGGATATGGGGCTCTGTGGTATCCGAATATGGATATCCGGATATCATATGATATCCACATATTGATATCCGGATATGACCCCGACATATATTCGGATATTATGGGTTTTCGATGAACAGTAAGGTACTGTTCATACAGAACTGAGTTATGGGTTTGTGGGCCCTAGTTTGATGAAGTTGGACTTCTGTAATAAATAACCTAAGTCAGAATCTAAGTGATTAAGGGCTTGTGGCTTTGTGAGAAGCCTAAAGACGTAAAATGTAAAGGATAGGCGTTGTCTTTATGAATATGCTAGTAAAGTATGGATAATGATATTGTTGTTGGTCCAAAACAGATTGTGATTCAGCTGTGTGTGGACCTTGATCTGTGTGGACTCATGGCATTGGATAGTTAGCTTGCAAGGTAAGCTTTCGTATCCTCGACTTTGCCATTGTTGGTTCCACCATGTCCCATGGGGGGATGGTTTATATGCATGATGTGGTTTTCATGTATTGCTTATTGAAATGCTATGGAGCTGTTAAGTGCAATCTCTTATAATATGTATGTGGTGTTACGCCTAGACAGGAGGCCAAGGGGTGGTCCTGTAGGCGGGTACAGCAAGGGCTGGTACTGTATGTGTAATAGATGTATACCTGCACTTTTCTCTGATCAGTAGAATTAGTATTGACACACATGACATGATTATTTGCTGCATTGCACTATTTTGGATCTTATATTGAATAAATGCTTTTGAACTTATATTTGCACATGTAAGTGAGCTTGAGGTGGAAGATCCTTGAGGAAACTTGTCTTACTGAGATTTCTTGTTTAGAGATCTCACCCCACGTTTGGGGACGCTTATTTCAGGTTCAGGTAATTTGGGGGCTGATGCCTCTGGCGGCAGGAGGCTGAAGCTTTGTTGATTATATATATGTTGTATGCTGACATGATTGGATATTGGATGCTGTTTATGTTTTCTGTCATTATTATGATATTTCAGTTGAGACTGTTGTTGGCTTTATTGCCTTATTTGGTGAGCATGGGGATTTTCTATGCCACATTGGCTTGTCTTTATGTTTTCAGACTTGAGTTGTATAATGTATCAGGATATTGTCCAGGCTACGTGTTGTGGTTCCGTGGCTTAGATACTCACAATTTTTATTATATTGAGGTATTTCAGTTAGCTGTCTTTGCAATTTACATACAGGTGATGTTTTTATGAAATTGATTAAGTAATCAACTTGGCTAAGTATAATGACGTCATAATTGAATTAAAGATAAAGTTATTTCGCATTTTAATTAAGCGTAGCTTAATACGATGACATGTTAACAAACTGGGTATACACGGGGTGTTACATTAGGCACCTCCTGAGTGCGTGTCATTTTGTTCGGCACCTTTTGTGTGCACCCTTAAGCACCTCCTTCTGTTACATTTGTCTTTGATAAGGCTATATATGTACAACCAATTGTACTCCTCAATATTCAGAATATGCAATACAAAGAAATGATGAATATTCAGATTTGTTTTTCTGCTACCAATAATGACTTATTTTAAAAAAAACAGACATCCAAATAGGCTTTTCTTGAGAAGTTCTTTTTTTCTTCTTAGAAAAAATAGATTTTGGACAAAAAGTCTATCCAAACGGACTCATAATGTCTCATGCTTCTCTTTTCTATGTCGTTTTTCTATACGCAAGGAACCCTAACTACAACGCAACCATTATCTATGAAGCCAAGTATTATGATAAGGTATCAAAGCTCATGATTTCTAAAATTCCATGGGTGGTTCTAAAACATCAAGTTCTTTCGGCTTTTTACCTATCCAATTTTTAGCCTGAGACGCTCAAATTCTGATTTGTTATTAAGTATTGAGTATGTTAATTTGGCAACTTACCTAATTAATTTCTTTTTTTTTTCATTTTTTGGACTTATTAGTGGAAAAGCTGAAGAAACTCAAGTCTAATAAGGTATTTCATTCTCCACCAAACCCAAAAGATAGCTTTGCACAACCATGGAGCTGTTTGTTTTCTCAAGCTTCACGATTTCAAGAAGGTTCTCTCTCTCTTTTTTTTTTTTTTTTTAAATTAACAAAGTAAGAGCTTATAAATGATAAATTTGAATTGTATGAGTAAGGTATTTCCTAAATTATGCTTGTGCTTATGTTTTCAAGATGTGAAAATGTTAGTTTTTTTATATATTTAATTTAGTGTAATTTTATTGGCCATGCTTAAGAGGGAGGAGTTGTTTGATTAGTTAAAGTCTATTGAAATAGAATTTTGAATATATAAATATTTCTAACAAGGTACAGAGTTCTAATAAGGAGTGGAATGGAATGAGAATGAAAGGAAAAAATGGCTTCTACCGCTATTTGGATGAGTTTTCATGGGGGGAAACAGAAATAGTTCACTTACACTACAACAAGTTCGGGTTTTTCTGGCAGTTATTTTCCCTTTTAACGCCGGTTTGAATTAACACTAGATCTATTGTGGATGTTCCTGCCGGAAAGGCTATGCTAGGGCGTGTGGTCGACGCGTTGGTAGTACCTATTGATGGAAGAGGGGCTCTAAGCGATCACGAGCGAAGACGTGTCGAAGTGAAAGCCCCTGGGATTATAGAACGTAAATCTGTGCACGAGCCTATGCAAACAGGGTTAAAAGCGGTAGATAGCCTGGTTCCTATAGGCCGTGGTCAGCGAGAACTTATAATCGGGGACCGACAAACTGGAAAAAAGCTATTGTTATCGATACCATATTAAACCAAAAGCAAATGAACTCAAGGGCCACCTCTGAGAGTGAGACATTGTATTTTGTCTATGTAGCGATTGGACAGAAACACTCAACTGTGGCAAATTAGTTCAAATTCTTTCATAAGCGAATGCTTTAGAATATTCCATTCTTGTAGCAGCCACCACTTCGGATCCTGCACCTCTGCAATTTCTGGCCCCATATTTTGGGTGTGCCATGGGGGAATATTTCTGCGATAATGGAATGCACGCATTAATAATCTATGATGATCTTAGTAAACAGGTCGTGGCATATCGAAAAATGTCATTATTGTTACGCCGACCACCAGGCCGTGAGGCTTTCCCAGGCGATGTTTTCTATTTACATTCCTGTCTCTTAGAAAGAGCCGCTAAACGATCAGACCAGACAAGTGCAGGTAGCTTGACCGCATTACCCGTCATTGAAACACAAGCGGGAGACGTATCGGCCTATATTCCAACCAACGTGATCTCCATTATTGATGGACAAATATGTTTGGAAACAGAGCTCTTTTATCGTGAAATTAGACCTGCTATTAACGTCGGCTTATCTGTTAGTTGCATCGAGTCTGCCGCTCAGTTGAAAGCTATGAAACAAGTCTGCGGGAGTTTAAAAATTGAATTGGCACAACATCGCGAAGTGGCCGCCTTTGCTCAATTTGGCTCAGACCTTGATGCTGCGACTCAGGCATTACTCAATAGAGGTGCAAGGCTTATTGAAGTACTGAAACAACCACAATATGCACTTTTCGTCAGAAAAGCGACTTTCAACATTTTTAACCACTTATTATCATTATTTAGGCCTTCTTATAATTATTAGGGTCAATTATAAAATTATCTCATTAATCTCATAATTAATTAATTAAATTCCTAAATTAACGGTGCGGGTTCTTACAAGAACCATCTTGGAGAATCCCTTAATGAACCTCCTGTAGTACTCAGTCAAACCCAAGAAACTCCTCAACTCATTAATTGTTTTGGTGTGAGATTTGTAAACAAAAAAGTTTGTAAATATAACCCTCCCATGTTTTATATTTTAATATGCTTTTTGGTAATCATGTTTTAATATGCTTTATTTAGGTGTGAGATTTACATATATTTAACATTTATTAATTAATAAAATCTGTAGCGCACTAATTTTATTTGTCTAACCACTGAATTTCGTGATTACATACATATTAAATTTTACGTAAATAAATAAGAGAATGATTATATTTACAAATTCTTACAATTATACTATTTACTATGGATAATGCATATTATTTAAATATGTAGTAATATGTACAACCCATAATATTATTAATACATAGTGTAGTTTGTAAAAACTTGTAAACTTTGAGTTTGTAAATATAACATAGTATTGATAGAGATTCAACGGATATGTTTAACAGCGTTTGATAGAGATTTGTTCTTCCTGTGGCAGATGTGTCCAACCGGAATTGGATGATTAATCTAGGATTCTAGTGCTTCTCTCTAGATACCTATGAATTATGTATCTAGTGGGATCGCAAATCGCTGTACACAATATGATGGCTTTTGCCTTAGGGGTGTGTGCGTGTGCGATTGAATAAAATAGGGTTCTTTTATCTGCCATACCTGTAGTCTTTAGCTTCTTTATATAGTGCCTACTTTTGAGTTTGCGTGGGTTAGATCTTATATCAATTGGGGCCTCGGTCAGGTCCACAATAAGATTCAACGGATATGTTTAATTGTTAGACTCACATAGTATTCATAGGTTAATTGTTTTAATCCAAACTAAGGGGTGGTTCTTTTGAAACATCAACAAAGTACAAGGTGGCAATTTGTAATTTAGCCAAATAATTGATAAGTACAATCCCTGTCTTTACAATAATTAACATTTTTTATAACATAAAAACGTATTTCATTTATAATAAAATGGTTGAAATGAAGTACTGATTAATTTTAAAATTATGTGAGATTTTATGTTTAATATGTAGTATAGGTATATCAGAGACCACAGAAACTGTAACAATGAACTGTGTGGCCTAATTGACGAGGTTATTTTGTGTGAACCGGACCACCATTTTTAGGTGGTCCCTTAATGTAAATAGGAGGGTAAAATGGAAAAAATGAGAAAATAATAAGGATAAAAAAAAAAGAAAATTAATGTTGTGAGAGGGAGCACCAAAAAAGAGCATATTAAATTTTTCTCTTATTGACCAAACATATACCGGTCATTGATATAACAGAGACCACAGAAACTATAACAATGAACTGTGTGGCCTAATTGACCAAGCATAAAGCTGTCATTGATTTAACAGAGACCAAACTATAACAATATACCAATTAATTGCCCTATCGTCTGTCATTGACAATGTATACGAGGCCTATGGGACCATTTACGAACTAGAGCTTTTCACTATTGTAATTGAGAGGTTTAGCACATTAAAACGACACATTAAATGAGTTGCAGGTGGTACATCTGCTGCTTGGATTATCTCGAAGAATTATACATGATATTAATTTACAAGGGAATACAATTCCCAAAGTTAAATGAGATAAAAAATTGTCTCATGTATATATAAAAAAGTGGGTAAAATTGACTTCATTTTTTTTTTTTTTTTTCTCTGTAACTATTTCTTTTTCTTATGCTTAGCTTGAGAGTTTGGAGGGGAGGAGAAGAGAAGGGAGGGGATCCAAGGGGTAGGAAAAGGAAGTAAGGGTAGAAAATAGGAGGGTATTCCCTTCTCTTCTTTGGTATTTTAAAAAATAGTAAGGGAGAAAAGTGAAGGGTTAATGACATATTTTTACCATTTTAACTTTTTTTTTAAAATCAATATAATATTATATTTAACAAATAAAATTAAATTTAAAATTTCAAACAAAATTATTTATTTACTTTTCACACTACTAAAAAAGATCATAATTTCAATGAAATTTCTATGTTGCAAACAATGAAAATTCCAACGCAAAAGTTTTTTTACGTTGGAATATTTTTTGTTGAAAGGTGAAAAAAAAATTTATCCGTCGAATTTTTTTAAAAAAAAAAAATTTCTATCAAAAGTTTTGAAGCAAATAATTTCTTAATGTTTGTGAAAAAAAAAAGAATTCCGTCAAAATTTTGACAAAACATTTTCGGTGCAAAATTTTGGATGAAAATGTGTTCCGTCAAAAATTTCGACAGAATTATTTTTTGTCAAATTTTTTTATGGAAATGTTTCGGTCGAAACTTTCGACGAAATTTAGATTCTGTAAAAAAAAAATTCAGTATCGTTAAAATTTTGTACATAAATATTTTTTGAAAAAAAATCTATGAAGAAAATTTTGTTCTGTCAAATTTTTTGATAGAATTTAGATTCTATAATGAATTTGATGATATTTTTTCTGACAAAATTTTTACCGTCAAAATTTTTTACAAAAGTATTTTTCGTTAAAAAATATCGATCGAAATGTGTTTCTTTGAAAATTTTGATTAAAATATTTTTCGTAAAAAATTTCAACGGATATGTTTTTTTGTCAAAACTTTTGAGGGAATTTAAATTTCGTAAAGAAATTCGACAAAAATAATTCCATAGGAATTTTTCATAGAAATTTTTTCCTTTGGATATTCTTTCATAACTATTTTTCGTCAAAAAATTTTACGTAAATTTTTTTGGTCAAAACTTTCACTGTAAATGTGTTCCGTTGAAAATTTTACTGGAAATATTTTCCGTTATTTTCTGTCAAATGTGTTTTATAGACATGTGTTTCGTCAAAAAATTTGATATAAATATTTTTCGTTGAAAAGTTTGACATAAATGTTTAAGTCGAAAGTTTCGACGGAATTTAGATTCTATCAAGAATTTTATTTGAAAGTTTTTCCCTAAAAAATTTATGTCAGTGATTATGAGAAAATCTTGTTCTGTCTCTAATTTTGACGGAAATTTTTTTCGTCTCTATTTTTTACGTAATATGATTTTTGTTAAAATTTTCAACAAACTTTTCATCTTTGATACTGTCGGTATTTGAAACTTTTCTAATAGCGTCAGATTTAAAATGATTCACATTTATATAATTTTCACATTTTACTGCTAAGGGTAGGTAAGTAATTTTTAATATTTCTTCCCTTAAACACTCCAAATTGGGGGAACTTTAATTTTATGGATGAGAAAGGTTTTGGAGAATTTTGTAAATATCCTGAATTCCCTTACTCCATTTTTATAAACTCACAAGTAAGGAAAGGTATTAATAAAACTCTCCATTTCCTTTCTTTTCCCTCCTAAAACTAACTCACAAACAAAGCCTTAGTGAATTTCACTCATTCTTTTATGTATGCGTGAGGCAAAACATAAGAAATATATTTTCCTAATAGGAAAAATATTTATCCTTTTAAATGACATAACTTATATCCTTTCATTATCACAAAGAAGTGAGACCCACACTTTTAATTTTTTTTTTCAACTCTCTCTCTTAAAATGACACAACTTTACATTCTTTAAATGAGACACACTTTACCCTTTCCTAATTTATATTGTAGTTTTGGATCTTTTCCAAGGAATAATGCAAAAGATGAGAAAGCAAGGATGACCATGTGTTCTCGAATGATATATTTCGCTTCGATCACAAAGCCCATATGTGCATGCTTCGCCATATGAAGAAAGCACATCTCTTAGTTAACATCAATTGCACTAATATACATCATCTCAAGCCATCTACACCTACAACTAATATAGGAAGAATTTGCCACCACTCACTTGTTGGGAACGGGAGATCCTTCAAAACTAGTCATCCCCCATTCCGTGGCTACATGTGGACTGTTATGGACGAGATCTATATCCTAACAATCCTATTACTAGCAAAATTGGATATGGATATCACAACCATATAATCTGGAAAGGATCAAGGGATAAGATCCCTATTCCCATCAATCAAGCCAGATTTCATATCAACTGATGAAAGACCTCAAAGACCCGAGCATATGAAAGTAATTTTTATAAATAAGAGGCTAAAAAACTCAGTTACAGACTTAATCTTAACCTATTTATTATTACAGCCAACACTGTGCACACACCCAGGTCTTGGCTATAAGCCTATTATTTGTACACAATGATTATCTATCTCTAAGATATTTCTGAACACACACCATGAGATATTTATACGGTTCAACACGGCCAAACATGTACCAATAGTGCAAATGAAATGAGATGAAAGAAAAGTTAGACAACGTGACTAAGGTGAAGTAAATGGGACCTTAGTACGAATGAATGATTCTTGGCTGGAATAATGTGTGTGATAAAAGAAGAATTTTAAAAAAGAATGTTATTTAATAAGTAAGAATAAATAATATAATATTTAATATAAATATCTACCCTTAGACACCTTCTTTCTCCAACACGAACCATCAGAGTTGAAGCAGGAGAGGCATTGATATAACATCCATTTCATTAAAAGAAGTTAAGAGGATGTCCATTGAATCTTCAACACTCCATTGCTTCAACCAAGATGCCAAATCTTCCTTGCATCGACATACAGCAGATTTTCACCCTGACATTTGGAAGGATTATTTCCTTCAATATGCTTCAGAATCTACGGTATTTTATATTGCCACTTAATGCTTTTATGTTCTTCCTGCATGCAATGAACGTTATTAATATAAGTGATCAACCCTTGCGCTTAATTCACTAGGCTGTTTAACTTCTTGATTGAAAAGAATAGAGTATTTCTACCAAGTATTGTTCATCGCTCATACATTATAACGAGGATTGGCCTGTACGAAAGACCCACATAATTGGCCCACTTCAACAACCCGGCGAGAGACCCATAGCCCGTTCGGACAACCCGACAACAGATAAGTCTCGGGACAACGTAACGGGTTACACTTAAAGACGTGTAACGCACGGCACGTTACCATCCGTAACGGCCGACCAAGCTCGCGCCATGACAGCTCAGCTTCACGTACAAACCTTGGTAGCAGCCCCTATAAAAGGAAGGACTGTTCAACGGTAAAACACACTCTCAATTCCGACTCACTATCTTCACCACACTGGTACCACAATCACACACTTTACCTTACATTTGACGATCAAGCTAGGTTTAAGGATATCTTTACAGTAGATATTCCTAACCAAAGCAATACGATCTAGATTGACCCGTCAGCCTAGTAGGGCTGAACATTCCTGTCTCTAAGACAGAACAAGTACCTTGTTAAATACTTAAAGATGTTTTTCTTCAAAACATGCAGGAACTTGATCATAAAACCGTGCAACAAATAGAAGCAATGAAAGAAGAAGTGAGCAAGATACTTGTCTCAAAGACTGAGAAGCCCTTAGCAAAAGTGGACATGATTGATTCAATCTGTCGTTTGGGAGTGAACTATCATTTTGAACGTGAAATTGATGAAGTGTTGCAACAAATTCATAAGAATTATGTTGAAAATGGAGAAATAACTCTTGAAGAGAACCTTCGCTCTCTTGCTGTGCTATTTAGGTTACTGAGGCAGCATGGATTTCGCGTTTCACCTGGTATATATATATTTCCTTTTGTTTGTCTTCGAATCACCTTGTAGTTACGGCCTAAGAAGCACCGATATTCCTTAAATTTTTTTCCAACGTATCGGACACGTATTGTTTGATAATCGACATCTTATATCACCGAGAACGTATCGAAAACGCCGTATCGGTGCTTCATAGGTTACGGCCTATTTGTGCTTCTTCTTCTTCTTTTCACAATTATTTTTACCAAAATAGAAGTGTTTCTCATTGTGTATGTCTGTCCGTATGCAACTTTTGAAAAATAAAAAAATTATAAACAGAAGAAAAGTAAAAAATGCTGCATTATTTTATTTTATTTTTGATAGTTTAAGAATTTTTGCTTTTCAATAAAAAAGTAAAAACTGTTTTTTAGTTATAAGTTTTTTTATCCAATCTTACTTGATCCGATTCCAGCACTGTTAGACCCATATTGAAGGGGCTCTTTTAATACTATTTTTTCTATCTCTAATATTTGAAGTCAAGATCTCTTATTATTATTTTTAATTACTGCTTTAAACGGGAAATGGCTTTACCTTTTCAAAAAAATGCTATTAAAAAATTTAAGCGTAAAAGTTGTTTTATTTTTATTACATCCAAATGGGAGTGCATAAGTTGAACACTGGTAAAAAAATGACTACAATAACAAACCATAAGTACTTTCGCTTTGTGTCATTTAATGTTCATGTCGTCAATTATTTGTATTATTATCATCTTCCACTTCAATACATTTTTTATACCATGACTGAGATCGTACACATTAAATGGTACAGTAAGAAATCTTACTCTTGAATGTAGAAACACTCTAAACATTATCTTACTACTAGCTTTCTGAGCTTTTCTTATTTCATTTTTTTTAAATGTTATTATGAGCCTGTTTGGATCATCTTATTTTTAAGTTAGAGGCTACTTATAAGTTAAAGTTAAAAAAAAATTACTTAAAAGCGTATATTTCAAAAAAAATTATCTCTTTCTATCTTTATCACTTTTTATTTAAAAAAACATACAATTCAATAAAAACATATAAGAGCTTAAAAAAAGCTCCGTCTATGAGCTTTTAATTTTCGGCTTTTTTTCCTCATTATAAAAAAAGAGTTTTTCGTTATAAGTGCTCTTTCCAAGACCTATTTGGCTATAAGTAGCTTCTAACTTAAAAATAAGAGATCGAAAGAGGCACTATCTCCAATGGCCTTACAATCTCGTGGTTATTGAATAAAACACCAGATATGTTCAAAAAGTTCAAGAATGCGCAAGGAAACTTTAGTGAAAAAATTACCACCGACATTGAGGGAATGTTAAGCTTGTATGAAGCCTCACATGTCAGGGTTCATGGAGAGGACATTTTGGATGAAGCGTTGGCTTTCACTTCCACTCACCTTGAATCCATTGTTACTCAACTGCGCCCTTCTCTTGCAACAAGTGTCAATCATAGCCTAAAGCAGGCTCTCCATAAGAACTTGCCTAGGCTAGAAGCACGACGCTACATACCTATCTACCAGCAAGATCCTTCGCACAATGAAATTCTACTCACTTTAGCTATATTAGACTTCAATATGCTGCAAAACCTTCATCAAAGGGAATTTGGCTACATATGCAAGTAAGGTCTTAACCATAAACTCTTCCTATATAAAAAAGTGTTGAGATATATAGTCCCACATTGGTTATATGGATATTTTGCTGTTATGTGCTGACCGCTGTTCGAACCTTTGCTGTTACCGTTTGACTGTTGGGTGACTGTATAAATGTTTTGAGAAGTTGGATTATTTGTCACACATGATTTAGCTACTGTTTTGAGACTTTTAATCAGTCAATACCTTGGATAATTCTAATCATTACACTCCCACTTCATTACAAAAAGAGAAGAAAAAAAAATATTAATTTGGTTTCAATGAATGGTCCCTGTAATTGCTATTATTGTTTTTGGTATTTATAGGTGGTGGAAGGAGTTTGACGTCCCTAGAAATCTACCATATGTACGAGATAGGGTTGTGGAATGTTGCTTCTGGATTTTGGGGGTATATTATGAGCCACAATATTCTCAAGCAAGAAAAATAATGATGAAAGTAATCGCCTTGTTAGCAATCATTGATGATACATATGATGCATATGGAACCATTGATGAATTAGAGCTATTGACTGAGGCAATTGAAAGGTTGATTAGCACATCATCAATACATGATTTTCCCTCTCTTTTCTCAAATTGATCCCTAAAGAATGAAAAAAGGATCAAGGAGTACTTATTACAATTGACATAAGGACTAAAGTGACTTTTTTTTTTGATCATTTTTTAAGAATAAAAAAATGATATTGTCAGTGACAAAAAAGATGTTTACTCTAAAAAGAATGTGCAGTGATTGCAATGAAAATGATTTTCAGGTGGGATATTAGCTGCTTGGATGATGGTCTCCCAGAATGCATAAAATTATCTTACAGGTCACTTTTGAAGTTTTTTGAAGAAATAGAGAAAGAAATGAGGAAGGAAGGAAGAGCATACAGCGTTGAATATACCATAAAAGAAGTATGAGACTGTTTTCTTTTCCTTTTTCTTTTAATTTCTTTTTTCTTGCCTTTTTATTGACTATTATCGAGGCATGAGTTACAGTTTTGTTTCTATTTGTTGAGATATATAAAAATCATTAAAAAGCCCTCACTCACCAGTTTAAGTTTTTGGGTTGAATTGGTTCTTTACATGGTATCAGAGCCTCGTGTCCCGGGTTCGATCCTCGCCGCCCCCACTTTCTTTAAAGTGGAATTTCATTGTTCGCACAGGTAGGTGGGCCTGTGCATTGTCCACCCTTGAAGCCCAGTGAGTTCTCGTGTGAGGGGGCGTGTTGAGATATATAAAAATCATTAAAAAGCCCTCACTTACCAGCTTAAGTTTTTGGGTTGAATTGGTTCTTTACGCTATTTATTAATTTTTTTTACAGTAATACATTAGTTGATTTCACTTGAGTTAGGCCAACATTTTGGAAATAGCTTCAGTCAACTATTGAACTAACTTATAATTTTAATTTTGATAAAAAAAAAAAATTGATGTTTGATTAAATTCAGAAGTTTAGAAATATTTTCTTACCCTTATGGCTTGAAAAAAGAAAAAAGAAAAACGTCTCATCCTTATTTTATGAAGGTACAGAATTTTTCATGATTGTGCGAACTCAATTCAATTAAATGGTCAAAGCAAATTGAAATTGTCTATGAAACAATAACTTTCTTACTCTTATTAATTTGAAAACGTTTTGAATATAGTATGAAATATATTTTTCTTATGTTCTAGGAAATAAATTATCTCATGTTGTAAAAATAAAAGTATAAATGGGACCCACATATAAAAAGATAGAGAAAAAAGAGTGGTGGGACTCAATCCCATTTTGTGTGTGTAAGAAAGTTGTTTATCTCATGTAAAATGAGATAAACATATCCCATAGTATAAACTATAAACCAACGCTCTTGTTTTGGACCAGCCTCACATCTTCATGCAGCTCTTAGAAGCCCAATCAAGGGATCATTTCCCTACGTTTCTATATTGAGAATTATATATCTTTGGTGAATGTTATATTTATAAATCTTTTGTTTATAAACTCTTACAAACTACATTAAGTATGACCGGTCATACGTAATGTAATTTGTAAAAAAAGTTTGTAAACAGATCCTTCCACTATATCTTATTGTAGAAGATTCTCATCTACCAAATGATAGTAACTCAGTTGATAGTAAAGAAGTTTAGTAAGTGAAAAAAAAAGGTCTCGGTTCGATCCCCTCATGCCATCTTCTGGAAGGATTTAAATATCTTCACCATACACTCTGAATTAATCTCATAACCGGATCAAAGAGTCGAAGCTTGTGAGGATACCGAGGGAGTAGGAGTGCTAAATGAACCAGAGGCCTTTGGCCCGGCTCATAAATGACTGAGCTTACATGTTTAAAATTGATTGTTAAAATCAGACTTGGAATAGTGTATAAAAGCTCGTTTAATAACAAGGTCTTAGGCTTCAATTCAAAAGTCTGGCTTTAGAGCCTCTCATAATGTTGGCCTAGTATACTAACTTTTATTTTGTTTATATTTTTTATACTACTCATAATAGTTTTATCTCTCTCTTAAGCCATTTCACCTCATTTAATTAGTTAAACAGACTTTTTGAATGATTTTATTCTATATTATGTTTTTTGGATATACATTGAATTTATGAATATTTGTGGAATTATTAATTTTGATGATCGTATATTTTATTTGGAAAAATTTTTGTTATCTTATTTTTTATAATAGGCTAAACTAGACTTTTATTTTTTTATAAATAAGCTAGTTCACATGCTGATAATTATATTCATAACGGGTAACAGGCTAGGCCATGCTGAAATATTTAAACACAGGCTTAGCCTTTTAAGACCAAATCTCGGCCCGCTAACACCCTTATGGGGCAGCCAACTCACCTCAAAGAGATGATTAGAGTTGAGTTAACTCAAAAAAAAAAAAAATAGGAAGAAGATTTCTCATCCCCTTTACAGCTCACCACATTACACGGAGTGAATCTCATATAATTCCCTTATAGCGGTGTGATAGTGGGCAAATAATTATGACCCATCTCTTATCATTATAGAATATTTTTCTCCTATATATCTTTACGTGTTTATTTATTGAAGAGGCATCTTGCATCCATTATTGTTCAAAGAGCTTTGGTTCATACCACTTCCTCTATAAATTCATCATGTTCGTACATTTTTTCCTAGAGATATACACACGGTAACTTCTTAGAGAACTTTGGTTCATACCACTCCATCTAAGGGCACCTCCATAACGACATACTTCACGTATTAAAGAATACACATCTAATTCTACTACACAACAACTCTCATTTCAAATTTTATTCTGTGGTTATTAACTCGGGACTTTTAAATTAAATACGGAGTTTGTCTGAACTATAAAAAAAAAAAAAACCATTTCCGGCTTAACCTGATTAGTGAGTGTGGGGTGGAGGAAATATTTGTATGCAGCCTTACCCTTGCATAATAACAAATAGGCTGTTTTCTGGATTCGAACTCATGACCTATCAGTCATGAAGGAATATTTTTACCAAAATCCTTTTACTGAATATGCTAAAAACCAAACATGAAGGAAAAAAACTTGACATTAAATGGTATTAAGACTATAACCCAAAGGAAATAGACAAATATTTTGTGACTAATAAGTCTCTGAATAATTTTATCATAATGCATGGTGATGGCAGCTCAAAAAGGCGGTCCAAGCCCACATGACTGAGGCAAGATGGCTCAACAGCAACTATGTACCAACAACAGAGGAGTATACGCGCACATCAACGATGTCAACCTGTTACTTATTGCTCACAACAACTTCTTATATTGGCATGGGAGACATAGCCACAGAAGACATCTTCAAATGGGTAACAAATGAGCCCAAAATTGTTTATGCTTCTTGTCTTCTTTGCAGGCTAATGGATGACATTGTCTCCAACAAGGTATATATTATAAGGGAAATAATTTTTTTATGTTGTAAGAAAATAGTTATCTTATGTTGTAGAAACAAGATTGCAAGTGGGACCCATAAGTAAGAGAAAAGAGAAAAAAGAAGTGGGATCCACCTATCTTTTGTGTGTGTAGAAAATTTAGTTATCTCATGCAAAATGAGATAAATATAACCCATATTATAATATATGTATATCATGTCATTGATTTTAAGAATTCTTCTCCTCTATATCTTTTTTTTTTTTTTTCATATGATATAAATATAGGACTAATATTCCTCATGTTGTACTACATAATTTTTTCTTCTACATATATGTAAAAGTATGTGGGGCCCATGTTTTCTTTTTCTCTCTTTTCATTTCACATGGACACACTATATTTTTATGTGTGTAAGAGATAAAATTATCTCCTACAACACTAATTTCTATAAGTATTTGCTCAATTATTTCTCGATGTATAGTTTGAACAGAAAAGAGGACATGTTTCATCATTCTTGGAATGCTATATGAGGGAATATGGTGAGTCCAGGGAAGCGGCCATTGAAGATTGCCGAAAGAGGGTTACGAACGCTTGGAAGGATATAAATGAAGAATGCCTAAGGCCAACCAAAGTTCCAATGCCTTTTCTGACGCGCGTTCTCAACCTTTCACGTTTTATGGATGTGATTTACAAAGATGAAGATAACTTCACGCATGCTGGAGGAGTAATGAAGACATATATTAAAGCTTTGCTTGTAGATCCGGTGCCAATATGAGCATCAACTTCGGTCCTTTTATATGCTTTGTATTTCTAATTTAAATAAAGAAAACATGTGCGCCTGTGGGATTAGCTTTCGCTGAATGTAAAATTGTGTAGAATTTCCAAGTTTGATGTGATGCCCCTATTAAGTATATTAAAGTTTGGAGTTGATTTTCATTTTATTTATGGGAAATATTACTCTCCTTTCACATAAGATAACTTCTCTCATGTTCTCTCACTTCGATTTTCGCACCCCACCTTTTTTTCTTTTTCTTTTTTCTTGTAATGGTGGGACCCATCCATTTTATCTCTATAACATAAGATAACTATCTTATGTAAAAGGAGACTAATAAAGCCCTTTATTTATTGCCAAATCTCTGTTAGAGTCTCTTTATTTTTGTTCGTTAGAACATTTAATGGTCTTTTAAGTTTGATGTAACGGCCATGTGCTGCACTAAAGTTGTTTGATGAGACTTAACGATATTATAATGGGTCAGTTTTAGGTAGTATAATGAGTCATTGAGTTAGTGTTTATTTGGGTGTAATGTGTCTCTTAATGTTATGTTTTTCAGTTTTAGTTTATGGCTTATATTTGAAAGTAAACTGGCCTTTGAAGGCCGATGCATGTAAGGTGTAAAAACAAAATTTTTACTGCGGAATACATGCACACATAGGTTCATACTTTAAGACAGCATGATGTTACCTTGTTTTTTGGCCTGATCAGTCAGGGAGATCAGATGTCAGGCTTGAAGGGTTCAAACCCTCTAATGGTGATCCACACCACCGTTCATCAATGATACAAAAACTCCTTCTTGAAAGCCACCAGATGAACACCACAGTGAGGCTTGTTATGCGCACAAGTGGTGAAGGTGGAGGCTAGGTATTCTGTTTGGAAAGGTGTAGTGAACTACCCTACAGAATGGTGCATGAGATGAAGGAGTGTAGGCTAGGTTTTTTTTTTCAAAACCCTAAGGAGAGGAACAAGTATGTTATGCGCACACCTTGGAGGGAAGAGAGATTAAATAATTCAAAATGAAAACTAACTTTCAAAATTACTTGAAAGCTGCGCATGAATTAGGGGAGGATAAGGTGGAGTTGTTGCAAAACAAATCTTGCCAACAACCTCCAATCTTATCCTCATGAAACTAAGTTCAAGACAATTTAAACTTAAATTCATAAACTATCATATAGTATACTTTTCATGCGGATAATTCAGCCCTAAAAAGGGGTCCAAATATATTGAGTAGTTGCATTCAAAATTTGAATCAACTCACCCACTGATTCTCTCAACCACCAAATCTGATTGGAGCTTTGTTTTAAGTGACAAGATGACATTCTTATCACATTAATATGCGCCCCAAACAGCCCAAGTTTATGCTCCAAAGATGCTTCTTGATCCAAGGAATATGTTCCAATAAGATCTTATCTTATCCTTTTGTTATGAAACAACTTTTCAAAGCCAATTCAAATTCAAAATTCAAAATTCAAAATTTCAAATTTCAAATTCAAAATTCAAAATTCAAAATTTCAAATTTCAAATTCAAAATTCGAATTTTAAAATTCAAATTCCAAATTTCAAATTTCAGATTTCAAATTTCAAATTTCAAATTCAAAATTCGAATTTCAAAATTCAAATTCCAAATTCAAATTTCAAATTTCAAATTTCAAATTCAAAATTCGAAATTCAAATGTTTGATTTATTAATTTAACTAATTAAATTAATTAGTAATGGCTTGGACTATCCAAGCCCATTACTAAGCTTCATGCACCATCCACCCATTTAGGTGGGCTTCCAAACAGCTTCTTGGGCTAACAACCATTATTAGGCCCAATACATTTAAAGATAGTCCATCACGACTACAAGGTGTTAGTGTGTGACCCATTAGGTCCAACTTAGCTTCTGACGTAACTGGGCTTGGGCCCAACAAGCCCACAACACAATTAATGACAATACAGAGCACTAGCAATGCTTTGTTGCCCCAGAACTAGTCAGATTAATGACTTGATCATCTTATTGCACATATTTGGTTACCGTATGTATTTCCCTTCGTCTCTGTTATCTTCCCATTAACCTAGGGTAAGGAAATGTATCAACCCCTGCGATTTAGGGTAAGCTTTATTCGAAATAGGGAATCTTCAATTTACTGACTCTAAAGGCAGATCATCTCATGATCTCTTTTACTATGTATAGATTCCCGAGTCCCTGTAAATGTCATCCCAATTTCTCCTGTTTACAGATAACCTAATCTCTCATAGAGATTTGACGAATTCCTTCAGCTTATTACCCTAGCCTGTGCCCTTTAAGGACACGCCCAACAGTGTACCTATGAGTTCCATGTTTCAGGCAGACGAGGCATACAATCAAAACATGCCTTCAAGAACACAGTCTAGGTAATAACGTCTGGTCTAAGGAAAGATATACCCAAACATAAAGAGATTATTCTAATGACACTATCTGTGAGATTTCCTCATAGAGTCTCTTTTTGGGTCTGTTCAGTGCGAGCTATACTCTTATAGGTCCACCCACGACTTTAGCTAAGATATCTCCATATCTGCAGCTCATGAGGTCTTTACCTTGTATCCATATACAAGTAGATAAGTCGTACTAGTCTTACCCGAGATCACTGATCCCCAAACTCAGTGTCTCTAGACTAGGAACATATAATTAGGAATAGACATGCAATATCCTTGAATTCTCATGATCGTTATCTCATCACAGATACTCAAGAGATATCTGTTCTATTCCAAGGGGTTTATTCAGTTCGTTCATATAATATTAACAGTAATATCGAGACATAATATGAAACTGAATAAATAGTGCTTTCATTTATTTACGACAAACAAAGTTCTACATCTAGTGTCCTTTATTTAATCAAAAGATTGTCTCTAGGACACCCATATACTAACAATATTAAGTTTAATTCAGTTTATGAAATTTGAATTCCATCTTCAAACATTGTGAGTTATATTTCTGCATCTTATTTTTTTCTCTATGAGTGGTATCAAGAGCCAGGTTGAAAGTTAAACACGTGAGGGAATAGAGTTGTGAAAAAAGCCAACAAAGGTGGGCACAGTTGGCTAAGGGTTTGGTCCATACCCCTCAAGGGCGTGGGTTCAAACCCCGCTGGCCGATGTGAGAACTTTGTTGGTGGGTGATATGTAATCCCTCACAGAAATCCTCAAAGAGATTGGGGGGCTTCCCTGACCCTAGTGGGATACCGGTGTCTAACCCCACTTGAACGTTTTTATCTTTAAAAATAAAAAAAGTTGTGAAAAAAAAATTGAAGAGTCATGGCAGCAGATTCTAATTTTGTGCAAGCGGCCATTCCACGTTTCGATGGTCATTATGATCATTGGAGCATGTTGATGGAGAATTTCCTTTGATCCAAGGAATATTGGGACATTGTTACTGTAAGAACCCGCACCATTAATTAAGTAAATTAATTAATTAAATGTGAGAATTATGAAATAATTCCATAATTGACCCTAATAATTATGATATGGCTTAAATAAATATGGTAAGGGATTAATAATGCTGAAAGTCGCTTTTCTGACGAAAAGTGCAATACCGGTTCTGCTACTCGGTATAAATGCATACCGTTGAAGTATCCCGGAAAATTATAATAAGTGCATGAATATTCCTAGAATAATATATAGAACTTGTAAAACGAGTTTCCAACAGCAATAAAAGGCGAGGAACTGGCTGTGGAATCACACAGAGACATCACCACCTGCTAGGAACCACAATCAATCAATCAATCAGTCATCCACAACTATTGGACAATCCATCCATGCCAAGGATGATTTCAAAAATTAGCCATCGGTGATACCATCCGATCTACCGAAAACCCACGTATAAGCGCGTACCGGCAAAGTGCTGTGAAAAATAAAATAAAAATATGATAAATCCTAGAAAATGGCTAGGTTCAGAACCCAAAGTTTGGGATTAAAATAATAAGCGTAGATATTAGTGCTAATACAATGTGATTAAAATTAATACACTTATAAATAGGCATGACACATGATCCTACGTCAGATTTTAGCATTTCTACGTAGTATTTTCTAGAGCCTTTGAGCAGCCACCTTGCCTTCTTCTTCATCCTCCAAAAAGGAGCCCAAGTGACCACCTTTCCTTTCATTTTCTTCATCTAAACACCTTGGGTGAGTGTGAACTATCATTGTGAGTGGGAAAGGTGCATCATTTCTGAGTTGTTCAACCTCTGTTTTGTGTGTGTGAGGGCTGATTTTCTTAGGTGGAGTTGTGGGAGCCATTTCCTTGGTTGTGGGAGCTCCAAGTGTTGAGCTTTGTGAAGAAAGAGCTAACCTTCTTGTTCATTTTCGTGGTTAGGGAAAGTCTGATTTGTGGAGCTATAGTGAGAGCTCCAAGAGCACCTTTTTTGTTCTGTTTTGAACCTTGGGTATGTTCTTGAACCTTTGATCATGATTTTCCTTGTTAAAAGAAGATTCTTGGCATTTAAAATGAGTTATATAGGTAACCAACATGAACATGAACCTAAATATGTATAAAGATGCATGATTGGACGTTAATATGGGTTAAAAGTTGAACCTTGGGAGTGATATCTCACGAAATGCAGAAACTGCAATCTATCGCGAAATATCCGGATATGATATCAGTATATGGATATCCGGATATGGGTTTTTGGATATCCGGATATGGATATTCAGATATGTCCCCGAAAAATATCTGGATATTCTGAGAAATTCGAGACTGTCACTATTCTGTTCAGACATAATGGCATCTTTGGGTTTGTGAACCCTAGATTGGTTAAGTTAAGCCTCTGTAATAATTAATCTAAGTCAGAATCATTGGATTAAGGGCTTAAGGCTTTGGGAGAAGTCTAATGGTATGAGACGATAAAAATAACGTTGCCAATATGTCATGAACTCTTAGATTATAAATAATGATATGACTGTTGGTCTAAACAGATTGTAATTATGCAGTGTTTGGTCCTTGGACTGTTGAGGACTCTTGACTTGAGATTGAAAGCTTAAGAGGTAAGCTTTCGTGTCCTCGGATTGATTTGTTGCTTGTTCCACTGACCTCCATGGGAGGGTGGTTTATATGCATGTATGCTTTTATGGAAATGATATATGCATTGATACACACCTGAGATATGTTGATATAGTTGTTGATGTAATGTATGAATATGATGTTAGTACTTGTACGATCAGGCAGCAATCCTGGTGTGCAAGGCATGAGGCAGCATCCCTCATGTTTGGTAAGTAGCAGACGTGCATAAACCCTATCTTGTTCCCTAGCCAGTCGAACCGCACTTGCATACATCACATGATTAATGAGTTGTAGCATTTAGCTCGCTGGGCAAGAGATTATACTGTCATGATTTAAATGCCTTAACATGAACTTGCATGGAAATTACTTTTTGAACTTATATTATACTTGTAAGTGAGCTTGGGGAGAAAGAGTCCTTGAGAACCCCTTGTCTTACTGAGATTTCTTTTTAGAGATCTCACCCCACGTTTGGGGCATATTTTCAGGTTCAGGTACCTCTAGGGTTGATACCTCGGGTGGCAGGAGGCCGAAGCTTAGTTGACTGATGTATGCATGCTGATATGCTTTATTGTCATTATATTGTTATTTGAGCTGAGGCTATGTTGGGCTTGATGGTGAGCATGAGGATTGTCCATGCCATATTGATTATATTTTGTTTATTCAGACTAGAGTTGTAAAATGAATCAGGATATTGTCCGGACTATGTGTTGTAGATCCGTGACTAGAAACACACCTATTTGTATTATGAGATTGTTCAATGTAGATAGCTGTTTATTTGCAATCACATACATGCAATGTTTTGAAAAAGGATTAATTAGTCAACTTGGTTAATAATAGTGACGTCATAATTGAAAAGAAAAAGTTATTTCCGCGTTTAAATTAAGTGTTGCTTAATACGATGAGATGATAACAAATCGGGTATACACGAGGTGTTACAGTTCTACCATTGACTCGCCTTACCCGAAAGGAGATACCATTTGTATGGACTCACGAGTGTGAGAAATGCTTCCAGGAGTTGAAGGAGAGACTGACTACTGCACATGTGTTGGTCTTTTCAGATCCTGCGGAGCAGATTGAGCTTTATTGTGATGCCTCTGGATAAGGGCTGGGTTGTGTGCTGATGCAGAAGGGCAGAGTGATTGCTTATGCTTCGAGGCAGTTGAAGCCTCATGACGAGAACTTCCCGATTCATGATTTGGAGTTAGCTGCGATCATTTTTGCTTTCAAGATTTGGAGGCATTATCTGTTTGGCAAGAAGTTTGCTGTGCTCAGTGACCACAAGAGTTTGGAATACTTGTTCGATCAGAAGGAGCTGAACATGAGACAAAGGAGATGGATGAAGTTCCTAAAAGATTACGACTTTGAGTTGAAGTACTATCCTGGCAAGGCCAATATGGTAGCTGATGCTTTGAGTCGAAAATTTGTGAGCCTATCCAGTTTGATGATGGGTGATTATGATATTATTGAGAAGTTTCGAGATCTGACGATGAATTTATTGTTTGGGGGTGCAATTCTCGAGATGGAGATTGTGAGAGTCGAAAATGAATTGATGGAAAAGATCAAAGAGGCACAAGTGCAAAGAGAGTGCCTTGACTATGTGAAGAATCAGGATGGCGTGTCCTGGAATGAGATGGACTTTTGATGTTCCAGAAGAGGATCGTGATTCCTCGAGGTCCTTTGACCGAAGAGGTCATGACATAGGCTCATAAGGGCCAATTCATTGTCCACCCGAGTGCTACAAGATGTACCAGGACTTGAAAAGGATTTTCTGGTGGTCGGGCATGAAGAAAGACATAGTTGTTTACGTATCCAAATGTTTGATATGCCAGAAGGTGAAGATAGAACACCAGAATCCGTCTGGTAAACTTCAACCTCTTGAGATACCGCAGTGGAAGTGTGAGAGCATTTCCATGGGTCATTGTGGACAGATTGACCAAGTCTGCCCATTTTCTTCTAGTTAAGGTGAGCTTCACTACAAAGCAGTTGGCCAGACTTTATGTTCGCGAGATTGTGAGGCTCCACGGGGTGCCCGAGAGTATCATCAGTGATAGGTAGGGGTGAAAGTGGGTCGGGCTGGCCTACTGGGGCCCACGGCTTGGCCTATATCAGGCCAGACTTGACCTAGTATAATTTGTATAATTGGCTGGGCTTGGGCCATAGAAAAGCTTGTTTAATAAAAAGGCCGTATGCCCACTTTCAAAAGGTCGGGCCTATAAGCCAACTGACCGGCTTATATTGTACTATTTATTTTAAATAAAATAAAAAAGAGTAAGTATGCCTTGAAGAAAAATTAAAAGATATAGATTTAATCAATTGCAATTATTTATAACTTAATTATATTCGATTATATTTTAATAGAAATCTTACTTTATTTCTTATATAGGAGGGACCAACATGTTAGATTGTGTATATGAATATATTAAAATAATTTTGGGAGAGGTTATACTTACTACAAAAATCATGATGTGTTTGTTGGATTCATGTAGTTATTTTAATTTACATAGTATGGATTTCTTTGTTGGATCTGATGAAATATATGTTATTTAGTTTTAGCATTTTATTTTTAAAAATGACTTAAATGCATATCGTATGAGTTTTGTTATGATTCATGATTCTGTTTGGACATTGAAATTATGATTTTTGGTGTAGCAACGGAATTTGAGTACTTTGTAAAGTTGATTCATGTTCTGCTTGGAAGTTAAAAATTAACTGGCTAACGGGCCAATCCTGGCCATTTGCTTTTTTATAAACGGGTCAAGCCAGGCTAACAGTTAGAAACATACTAGGCTTGAGCCAGGTCAAATTGAATTTTTTTGACTTAGGCTTGGGCTTTTCGGAGCAAAGCTTGGCCCAGCATAGTCCACTTTCACCCCTAGTCATAGGGACCCGAAGTTTACATCTCGATTCTGGGAGGCGCTGCAGGGAGCTTTTGGTACGCAGTTGAGACTGAGTACAGCCTATCACCCTCAGACTGAGCGGACTATCTAGACATTGGAGGACATGTTGAGGGTTAGTACATTGGAGCAGGGCTCAGCATAGGATAGGTACCTGTCATTGGTTGAGTTTTCTTACAACAACATTTTTTCATGCTAGACTGAGGCACTATATGGTAGGAGGTGTCGGACTCCTACCTGTTGATCGGAGGTTGGAGATAAAGAGTTATTTGGCTTGGACTTTGTCGAAGACACCACCCAGCAGATCCAGATGATCAGAGAGAAGCTGAAGCAGGCGCAGTGATGCTCACCAGCAAGTATACCGATCGCACAAGTAATATAATGATAAGAAAAGTTTGTCTCCACAGGGGTCGAATATCAAATAAACGTGCTCTTTAAGAATGGAAGAGTTCAAACTGGTTTTGACAAATATTGTCAATTTGCTGAAAATGAGAACTGAAAATAAAGACTTATTTTTAGATTTTTATTATGATCAATAAAATAATAAAATGAGAATTGATTTAAAAATATGTGAGAAAACATTGCAGTCAGGGTTCATTCACCAAATGATCCCCGCTTTTTACTCCGGATTGATTTACAATAATCATTTATATAATTACTCAGATAAATCATCATCTAAAAAGATTTAATAGTTAACCCTCAATTCCTTGCAATGTTAACCCTTTAACCCCAATTTGAACCCCAATTCCTTGCAATGTTCCGCATGGATTTAAGCATTAAACGCGATAAATTAAACATCTGCAATCAGATAAAACGTCTATTCCTAGCACGCATACAGATTGTTAACCTACTCCCTTTCAAGATCAAAACCATAATATTTCTATCTAGGGTTCTAACCCTCAGACTATCATCAACTATTAGAGTGATAAATTCTAATAAAGAAAATATAAAATTCGCACAGAGTAGTGATAAAGATAATCATATAGACAAGTAAAAATAAATTAATCCTTTGTATCAAGGGTTCACATATGGATCGTGACCCTGACTACAATAAAAAGAACTAGCCAACCATTATCATGGCTAGAAATCCAATATTCAACAAAAACATAAAATAAAAGAGAAGAAGATGAAGAAGATATGTGGAAGAATCCTTCTGAGCACCGCCGTCAGCCTTCTTCTGGAGGAAAAATGAGATCGTCCTAGGGTTCTGTCAAGAGGATCTATTTATAAGCCTTTTTTCCTTCTTCCAAAAATACTCTCGGACAACACGGTGTATCTTTCCCGCAAACTGGCGCCAGTTGGCGCAGGTTTGGCGCTAGTTGGCATCGCGCTTCTGCCAAATTGTAAAAGTCGGAACTCGGTTCTCGTAAAGTGACACTACCTAAGTTGCGCCATGCTACTGCCACAAAGTGAAATTTTGAAGAAACTGGCGCCAATTAGCGCCATTTGCAAGGTTTCGATGTGAAGTTTGTAAACTGGCGCGGGTTCGCGCCAGTGTGGTGCTGGTCCGCGCCATGCTGCTGGAATTTGTACTCCTCTGCACCCGTGTGGAATTGCATTAACAGAATTTTTATAATTTTCACTACTTTTTCTTGCAAAAACACAACCAATAGGTGAGAAATATCATTAACATAGAAGAATCATTATAATAAGCAAATATGTATTTAAATTGCTCTATTATTACTCAATTCTTATAGTTTCCAGCTTGGAAAACCACATTTGCCAGAGGCACATCAAACCGTTCCCAGATTAAAACGTTGTTGTCCCCAGCAATGTACAAGACTCAATCCAAACATGAAAACATAGAAACACTAATCTAGCATAATATCACACAGACAATCAATAGATCACTATGCTAAGCGTAACTGAATCAATGCAAAGAATTCCTAACAATGCCTTCTATTCTTATGAAAATGTCAAAATCTAACTTGAACACCTCTCACCAAGTAGGCTTATATTGTTTCGGCCCTTTATCAAACCCAATGGCAATTAAGGGAGTGTAAGACCATTTAGAGCAAAAATTCTGCAAATCATGAGTGTAATGGTCATATGTAAGAGATCATGGGATTTGGGCTGGGATACAATGTCCAGGTGAGTAGGGTTGGCAAAACGGGCCAACCCGGCTCGACCCGGCCCAACCCGCATTGTCCTATGAGTTCCCATGGTCAATACAGTACAATATCAAAATCTAAACATCCAAAAGTAAACCATCATCATTAGATCATCTAGAAAGTTTCATGACCATTAGATCCCCGTGAAGAAGATAATATATGGGAAATACCATCATCATCATCATCATCATCTACAAAACACAAACCATAAAATGTGAATAATCAATTAAGGCTACAATGACAAATGAAAATGAAATTTTAATTGCATCGAAAATAAATAAATTACAATTGGCAACAAAACCAGCCAACCAATTGCGGGTACATACCAAAGTTTCAACATTCTTTGACAACAACTTATTCCTATATTTGTTAAGCACACATGATCCAATGCTAAAAGTAGATTCAGATGCCACACTAGTAATAGGAATGCTTAACAAGTCACGAGCCATTAATGATAGATTCGGAAAACGACAACTATTATCCTTCCACCATTGCAATGCATCAAAACTATTCCAATTGTCAATAACCAATATAGGCTCCTCTAAATAAACATCAAGTTCAGATTTTCCAGCATTTATTGCAAGGTGTTGATTGTGCAAGAACAATTCCTATCATATTTGAGAAGTGCAAAAACATAATAATTGAAGTAAGTAAGTACATGTATAAATAAAGGCGTGAAAATTAATATGATATAACATAATTAAAGCTTTTTGCTAAACATGAACTTACATCAAAGATCTCATCATTCCATCCTTTCGTTTCCATTGACCCTTGTCTTGAAGAGTGAGTGTTATCTTGACTTTGATCACTGGTAGTTGATGAATTAATGTTTACATAATTCTCAAAGAGCTTATACACGTTTGCCTTGATCTTTTCCATCTTGTCATCATGTGTGTAAGCATCAATCTTTCTATGACAAAAAGATAATGTATTAAACTTAATGCGAGGATCAAGAACAGCTCCTAGTGAAAGCACATCACTATACTCTTCCCAGTATTTTTGAAACTTATCCATCATCTTATTAGTCATGCTACTTACAACCACATCTTCATCATTACTCATACGAATGAGAACACTTTGAATTTTCCAAACTTGTAGAAAATACAATTTAGAAGTAGGATAAGAAGTGCCAGACATCAAATTAGTGATCTCACAAAATGGTTGCAAGAACCGACAAAGAGTTTCCAACCTATTCCACTCTTCTTCTGAAGGACAATACTTGTAATTTCTATCACTCAATTGGAGAATTGCTAACTCACGCCTGAATTTGAGAGCACGATTAAGCATTTCATAAGTGGAATTCCATCTAGTGGGTACATCTGCTATCAATGCAGTTACAGTGTTCTAACCAACAACTTGTTCAATGCACTCCTTAAATTTGATCATTCTTGATTCTGAGCCTTTTTATATATTTAACACTCTCTAATCCGAGACAAGGCATCATTTGCAACTTTTACTCCATCTTGAACAATCAAATTCAATATGTGTGCAGAACAACGCACATGAAAAAATTTCCCATCATATAATAATAATTTTTGCATATTCAATTGGCTTCTCAAACCACCAACCATAGAGTCATTTGCAGATGCATTATCCAAAGTAATGGTAAAAATCTTCTTCTCTATGCCCCATTCCTTTAACAAACCAAGTATTTTATAAGTCAATTCAAATCCAGTATGAGGAGGAGGCATGTGACGAAAGGCAATAATTTTACTATTCAGCTTCCAATTGACATCAATGAAATGGGCAGTTAAGCAAACATAACCCTCAGTATTACAAGATGTCCACAAATCTGAAGTTAAGCATATCCTACTTTGAATGCTACCAAACATCTTCTTCAGCTTCATCTTGTCTCTCATGTGCACATTTAAAACATCTTGTTTAAGAGTATTTCTAGAAATGCCAGTCCAATCTGGATTTAAGTAATTATGGAAACGCCTGAACTTTCTATACTCAGCAAAGTTAAAAGGTTGGTCATGCTCAATAACAGCTTCAGCATACATCTCACGTGCTACCTTGATATCTATTTTTATAGCCTTCATTTTACCTTGCATGTCCAATATGACTTGACCAATATCTTCATGTTTAATTTGTGTGCATTTATCAATGTGACGGTTTAAAGTAGACGTACCACAAGTCTTACTGTCAATCTTATACTCTGTCTCGCAACCATTGCATCTTGCCTTTTCATTCCCTTTTTCTCCTATGATTGTGAAATGTTTCCAACAACGAGCTTGCCTTTTCCTAGGCTTTTTAAAAGCAGGTCCTTCTTCAACTTCTTCCAATTCATCACTTTCTACATCAGCATCATTGCCTTCTTGAAGAATCACCAAGTTTTCCCTACATCAAAGTTAAATATAAAATTACTATAGCGTGGAAAAGATAATTAAAACTAAAACAGATTTTAAAAAAATAGAAGAATATTAACCTATACGAATCAGCCATTTCAGAGGAGAGGAAAATGCAAAAATCTGTACAAAAATAAACCCCCAAAGCAGTAGCTATTGTCAATAAGAGGTGCAGTATAAGTTAAGCAATGGAAAAAGTAGCTGTCAAAGAAAGTCTGAAATAACACAGAAATGAGTTGCTAACCAACACAGAGTTAACTCAAGGAAAGAAAATAAGCACAAAAAAGCATCAGTTATGCAACATCAGTTATGCAGAGGCATTATGTTCGATATCTAAATTCAAATGAATAAAACAAAAAAGAAGTTACATATAAGTATTTCCATGTAGAATAATTAATTGTATCCGATATAATTGTATCTAAGGCATTATGTCGAAGCTTTTTGAGGTTGCTAATCTCTCTTGGCACCTCAAGCACCATAGTTTGCCTTAGATTAGATCCAAGGTCTCGAGGCTGTGGAGTGTACCAATGGATCTTGGAAGATTTCGTACCTTTGTATTTCTGAAGCTTAAATACCTCAAGTGGAATAAATACCCCAAATTTTCTGGAAAATTATACAGTGGAACGTCCTGAAAATCAAGCACCCTCAACAACCTGTACTTTTTAGGGATACTCCTCACAAAGGATTCCGGTAATTCTTCATCTCTTTTCTTTTTGGATAAAGGTAATTCTTCATCTCTGAAAATATGCAGCGACCGAATGTCTGCCCTTTCACCGGTTTCCATCAAATTGTTGGAACTGGTTGCTATTGTCAGGTGACGAATCATCCCACGAAAGACTGACTCATCATTGTCTTCATTAACAAAATGGCTAAAACTTAAATTTGCAGCTTTTTTAAGGATCATGTCATGTACTAGGCCAATAACACGACAACGTCTAATTTTTCCATCGCTAGCAAATGAAGATACTTGAACCAGATTTCTATGGATCAACTCAACCAAATATTGTTCTGCAACTTTCTCCAAAGTTTCCCCCCTATTATATTTGACAAATCCCTCACCTACCCACGGCTGAATCAGTATCCCAGATTCTACTTCGTAATTTGGAGGATATACTCTAAAATACAAGAAACACCTTCTGAGATCGTAAGGCAAATCATCATAACTGATCCCAAAAATATTTTTTATTTGAATTAAATTGGAATTCTTCCGCAACCCTAAACTTAGATTTTGACTAAACAATTTCCATTGAAATAGATCTCTGTCTTTGACTGATAAAAGACCACCTATAGCCACAATTGCTAGTGGTAAACCCTCACTTTTTTAACAATTTCACGAGATATATCCTCAAGCTCTTTTGGACGATATTCATCCAAATCATATTTGAATACCTTCTTATAGAACAATTCTAAAGATTGTTCTCTATTTAAAGGTTTCAGCTCACGCAGAGAGGCACTTCACCAACGAAATAATATCAAAATAATCGAGAGGAGAAAAAGTTTAAGAGTTTCCCCTGAAAACATAGTAAAAAAGAATACCTAAAAACACAGAGGTGGCGGTGGAGAGGAGGAGCACGGTGGCTGGCTGACAAGACTTGGAATAAAAAAGGGAACAAAAAAATTTTAACAAAATGCCAAGATCATTAAAACAAGAAGAAAGGGGGAAAAAACCCTAACAGTTTGTGTTGTGGAAGAGAGAACCCGCGATGTCGTCGCCGTCGTCGGTGTGGGTAGCCGTGAGTTTGTGAATGGGTAGCCGTCGGTGTGGGTAGCCGCGATGTCGATTGCGTTTTGGATTCTCAGATTCTGCGTGAGGGATGAACAACTGAGCGTGACTGATTTGTAATGTATTTTATTTAAAAATAAAATAAAATAAGAGTAACCCGCGAGCTGGCTCGTTTGAGCCCGGGTTGACTCGGGTCGGGCTGAATCGAGTTGGCAGCTCATTTTGACCAACCCAACCCAGCTCATTTTTTGTGGGTTACGAGCCAACCCGATACAGTTCATTTTTACCACCCCTACAGGTGAGTACCGACTTGAATGCTTACGACTTCTTCAAGCACGTTACATGAGTGCCAAATACTCCCAAAACTCATCTCGGTGGTCCTTATCTAGCCTAGGAACTAACCCCGAAATAAAAAGAAATAAAAAAATTTGCGGTTTGCGTATTCGAAAACGTAGCTATACACCGACTATAAAAAGGACAAGTTAGTGTTCCTTATATTTTACTTTGGGTTTTATGTTTATTATGTTATAGGAAAAGTGATTGTGTAATATTATAAATATTCATTTTGCGTGTCATTTTTTATTTTATTTTTTAATATGTGCGTCCCACAAAATATTATGTATGTATGAAAATTTGTTGTTCTATGTTAAAGGAGAAAATAAAAACCATCTTACTTTTTACACAGAAGTCAGAACATGATTTCTTGCAAGACGTGTAATCTCTCCTTCCGCTGAAAACAACGTTGGATTCGTTAAGTAGGTTATCTGTTACACCTGGAAACCACCACATTAATAATAAAAAGTACCCCCAAATCTAACACTGACAACCCAACTCGCACCCCACCGACATCGTCTCCATAACGCAACGTTGTTAACGCGGAACGTGACAGCGTCGTTGTGCCAAGATTATTATCTTGGTCTTATATCTTCCGGAAATGTATACTCTGATTTTAATATCTTATTTTAATAAGATTATAAGTCATAATTACGATAAAGAAAATAGAGAAGACGAAATTTGATTATAATTATAATGGATATTCGTGAAACGGAAATGAGAAAATAATTTTTTTAATTTTAATATAATTTTTATTACTAAGAAATCATAATTTGAATAAATTTTATATTCCATTTTTCTATTAATATTAATAATTATTAATATTTTAATTCTATATTTTTATATTCTTTCTAAATTAAAACTATGTATTTTTTCTATATATATAGGGATAGGTTATTCTAGCTACTCCCACTTTACCTACCTTTGCTTACTCCCAATTATAAGAAAAATATTTGACATTTTCACATAAATTGATATTTTTTACCTTCTCTCTCATCTAAAAAAGTAAGGAGAAAGGAGAAAAAAAGAGTAATATGAAGAAGAGAGAAGATCTATTAATGATACAAAAATTTTAATATTTTAAAAAGATACAAAATTATATATTTTAATACAATTATTTTACTCATATTTTATTAATCTATTAATCATAAATAGGAAGTCTATAAACATAAATAATATTTGTTATTAACAATATTTTAATGGGATTCATAATTGTTATGTTACAACTCATTGCATCATGGAGAGATTGAAAATTGTGTCTCAAAATGTTTTATTTTTTGATTTTTTTTTTAAAGCAATGAGACTCACATATGTTGTCTCCGCAGAAAAATGGAATTGATTCATGTTGCATGACATTTCATAATCCTTATTTTAATATAATAAAATTTATCAATATTGTTAAACCCGGTCGGTTATTGATCTGGTCAAAGTACTGAGTGAATGGGTCACTGGTTCAACCCATAACCCTGATAAGTATACGTAAATCTATAATTTATATTAAAAAACAATAAATATACTTAAATACTTGTAAAAAAATATACCAATTTCAAATATTTTAATATGAAAATAATAAATTACATATCATTGTCCAACAAAAGATCAATCAAATATATAATATTTGCGATACTAGTATTTCTGGTTCAGTGAACGACATCCCTGACTATAAATCAAATCAAAATTTCCTGCATATTGCATAACCAAGTTAATATTAGTGTTGTAGGTACATAATTTATGTTGGTTAATAAGCTACAAATCACTCAAATATTTCAAAAGAAAACAAATTATTTGTATTTGAGAGTTAAATAAAGAAGACGTTAATTTTTTTAAGGACTGGACCGGGTCACTGGTTGAATCAACCGGACCATCGATTTTTATGAAAACTAGCCGGATGGCACTGGATCACACCGATTCTGTAACATGATCGGTCCAATATGAAAATCGGACTGATTATTTGACCGGTTCACCGGTTTTCGGATCGACCCGGTCGAGTCGTCCGGTTTTTATATCTTTGATATTTATAAAATAGTTCCCATATAACACGACAGAGAAAATCTATTACCATCTTTTCGTCTTGTAAAATTAAAATTTTAGTTTTATTATAAAAAAAAAATTAAAACATGAGTTCGATTCTAAAATACTTTATCAGTAAATAATTTTTCTTTTTTGATGAAATAATGGGCTTAACACCCAAAACACAACTAAACAAAATGAACATTCCTAATGCTAGTTACAGCATAAATATTAGCAAAAAATAAATAACTAAGCCCAAGAGGAACATGACTAAAGTCCTTGTAGATAGAGTTCTGATTAGGACATATCAAATGGTAGACTAGCCAATCAGCATACTGATTTCCTTCACGATGTATGTGTTGATTGTTGAGCCTTAAGATCTCAATCTTTGTTTGTCCAAATCCGAATGCGAGTAACAATATGTGACTCTCGGACAGCGCAACGTGATCATCGAAGTGGAGTCACTTTCAATTCTAAATTTCCTAAATTCCAAGCAAATTCCAAACCTTGATTTGCGAACTCATTTCATTATATTTATTTATAATTTACAATATTACAATCACTAATTATAAAAATTAAAAATTACAATTCCTATTATTAAGAAAAAATATGAATCAAATCCTCAGTGGTTATAATTTCAAATCCACGAACAAAAAGAGATATACATATTATTATGGGATAGGATATTCTGACAACCAAACAATGTTACTACCATATCTTAATCGTTGATTTTCGTCAATTAACGGTTATCATTTTTCAAATTAATATTAATTCACAATAAATGATAACCGTTGATCGACGGAAATTAACGGTTAAGATATAGTAGTAACATTGGTACTAACATTATTTAGTTATCACAATATCTTATTACTACTAAATAATGTTATTATTAATATTAGTATCATATCTTAGTTAATTGTCGTAATTAATTTCATTTGTGAGAATATTAACCGTTGATCGACGGAAATCAACGATTAAGATATAATAATATTATATGATATTATTATTTCGTACTAATAATATCATATATTTTTTTTTATTGAAATCAATATTTTTTCCAACTTTACGTGATAATGAATCTTTCTTTAGTTTAAACTTTAAAAAATAAAAATAATAATAGTAACTAACATTGAACGTTCTTCCGATCTGTATTCCCCATGAGACAACAAAACACAAACACGAAATCAATATTCTTGGCCATTCTTGTTTCTTCATTCCCCTTCCCTAACATTATAACACTTTCTCTCTTTCTCTTCCTCTCTTTCTGTTGCTTTTTCTTTTTTCCTTTCTCATAATTCCCTTCTTTGCATCTCATCATCCCAACAACACTCATCTCCAACCGCCACCTCTCATTGGTTTGAGCGATGGCGCCCCGTCTCTGGTCCTGCTTCCGCAGCAAGGGCAGCCCCGGCAGCGACGCCGCCGTCGAGAGGCACGTGACGGCGGACCTGACGGCGGAGGAGCAGAAACGCGGGGGACCCGTGCTGGTGGAGATGTTCTCGTCGCAGGGATGCGCGACGTCGCTGGCGGCGGAGCTGGTGCTGTCACGGCTGGGGAGGGGTGATTTTGAGCTGGAGGTGCCGGTGGTGGTGCTGGCATTCCACGTGGACTATTGGGATTACATGGGCTGGAAGGACCCATTTGGGTCGAGCCAATGGACCGTTAGGCAAAAGGCCTACGTTGAAGCCCTTGGGCTTGACACAATGTTCACGCCCCAGGTTGTGGTCCAAGGTAAGGCCCATTGTATTGGAAATGACGAGAATGCCCTCATCGATGCCATCACCAACGCTTCTAGATTCCCTGCTCCAACCTTCCAGGTTACCATTTTTTTATTTTTTATTTTATTTGTGCTTGCCCTTTTGTGTGCTTTAATCATTAGGAACATTTGTGGGAATCAATGATCTCATGTTAAAATTTAAAACATGTGAAGATTTTGTTAGATTTTTATTAAAATTTGTGAATATTTATAAAAAGAAAGATATAAAATTTTCAACTGCACAAGAGAAGGGCAACTTTACCCTTACTGTAAGATTCTAATAATCAAGTTTCAAATTCACTCATCAATCTCATGTCCTATAAGTTTTATGGATATAATGTAATAGTGTTGTTCTATGCTCTCCGAGATCCAATTGTTTTACTAATATGGATATGTCTATGCTTTACAGTTTACACCATTTTATGCTTTTTACTTTGATGACTCGATTGTTAAAGCCGAAAGTTAGTAAACAGCTCTTAATTTCTATTATACCATAAAGTTAGATTCGGCAGGAAGGTTAGTTTGGCCAAAAACAAAAGGAATGAATCTTTGGCCAAAAACAAAAGGAATGAATCTTAGTTAAACAAAGAATTCCCAGCTTTATTATGAGTTGGTTGTAGTTTTTTTTATGTTTATATACTTTTCTTTATTGTTGATTAGGCGAAGCATGTAGATTTTTAAGGGCCAAAAGCTTCATATTAAAGTGATCTAGAATTTACATTTTGTTTATTCTAATGATAAAAGTAATAATAATAAGGGAAAAGTTCACCAATGTCCATGTGGTTTACTCCAGAATCACCTATGCTTTGTGGTTTTTTTCTTATCACATATGCCCCTGTGGTTTCTTATTTTTTACAAAGCACAGAGACATATGTGATAGAAAAAAATCACAGAGGCATAGATGATTTTGAAGCAAACTACCGGGACATTGGTGAACTTTTCCCTAATAATAAGGCATTCCTAAAGAAAATAATATTTGTAGCTTAAAAGCCACAACATCACTTCAGTCTAAAGTAAACTAGAACACTTTTAGGTGAGATCCAAAATAGACGTTCACATTTTATTTTATTCTTTTAATATACCTACTTGTTTAATCCGGTTGGAGCATTGTTGAATCTATATTTGAGGTGGTTCTACCAATATCATTCTCTCCATTACCAATTCGAACTTGTGTGATTTTCAGTTACAATGGCACCATCCCACCCAACAACTCCATGTGGGAGGCCTATTGCTCACCTAATGCGAATTAAAGTGTTTTATTTTATGGGTTCATGAAGTTATTTTGTTCTTTTCATTACCTTCCTTTTAATAGGAGTTGGATCAAAGGCATACATTTGCTTGTTTCTAGCCTTGAGTGATGTTATGCATGCCAACACTAAGGGCCTGTTTGGTGTGATGTATAAGGCATGATTGTATAAGTTTATACTATACGTTATGACATTTTCAGTTATTTGGTGTGACCATTGTATAGTATGAGCTTATACATCAGGATCTCTTTATATATCAAAATGATGTATAACTTAATCAAGCCTAGGAGTGGTGGATTAGGCATGATAAGGGGTTGATGTATTAATATTGCTTACAAGTACAATTCTCAAGAACTAATATATCATTTCAATATTTATATATTAAAATAATTTTTTTAATATATTAATTTTTGAAATATTGAAGGATATTATTTTATACAATACCATACCAAATGCTGGATAGTATTAAAATTTAATCAGGTCTTATACTATCAGGCATTATCCTATACTATGCACCAAAAATGCCCTAATCATATTTATGAAGAAGATATGTGTGTGCAAGAAGTTTGTTTGTTGTTTTTTAGACTAATTTTGTTAATTAAGCAAACTTGTGTCCAAGCAGGCAACTTTTTCAAGGCCTACACCAGATTCTTTGCAAGTGTCTCTAACAGGAGCATTGAGGACCAAGGTGGAAAATAATGGTGCCAATGTCATGGTAGCATTATATGAAAGTGGTTTGGTTACTGACTGTCCAAGAGGGGAGAACAAAGGGCGTGTTCTATCCAATGACTATGTTGTTAGAAAGCTTGAAAAGCTTTGCACTGTCAAAGATGTCTCTGCCAAGAAGACAGTAACAGGAACTGTTAATTTTTCCTTGTGGGAAGGATTCAACAGCAGCAAATGTGGTGTGGCTGTCTTTGTTCAGAGCAGCTCTCACCAGATTTTTGGTTCAATGAGTTTTCAGCTGCCGGATGATATATGATATTCATTCCTTAGTTTTATTTGTTCTGCATACTATCACATTCAGGTTCATTGTTATTTTGTTAGGCTATATGTAAATAATTTGTTCTGGTTAAGGACAATGTTGGTTTCATTTTTCTTTATTCTCTTTATTATTTTTACCCTTTGTGCTTTGTCCTTCCTTACTATTGATTCTATTATTACGAGATGGAGAGAGAAATTTAAAACTGTGTGGCGTGCACTATTTTATTATTTGGATTTGGGGCTTGGCTCTGACGTTGAATAAGTTGCCTTCTATCTAATTGTTGTTGCTATATTCGATTGTATTATTACTCATTGACAATTCAGCTAGCATGTTGCAATGGTAACTTTTTGCATTGCTTCTTCTCCATCTGTTCCATCCACATTCGATCTATTTTATAGTTGCCTAAAGACACCTTTTGTTTAATTAACATAGAGTTCTATTAATCTATTATTACTATAGAGAAGTTATTTGCGGCTAACACATGCTTCTTAGGATATGGAACACTATCGTGAAAAGCATAAGCATGTGACTGCCAGAGATAACTTCCCTTTCCCGCAACAGAAGAGAAATATTTCTCAGTAATATATTATTCCGTCAGTATTTTTTGCACAACTCTATTAACGGGAATAAACCGGGACAATGACCATATTGCCACTTTTTAGGTAAAAATTGACTTGATTGCCATGTTTGGAAAAAAAATTTGTCAAAATGTCACGTCACAATCCCGCTGGGATGACAAGGGGGAATGGACTGGACACGTGTCAGTGTCTGAATGGTCAACCATTCTCGCTGGGCTGCCCAACTAGAATGACAGAATGCTGACACGTGGCAAAAGTACAGGCATTCTCTGGATGTCTGTACTTTTACCACGTGTCAGTCTTCTATCGTTCTAACTGGGCAGTCCAGCGAGAATGATCGACCATTCAGACGCTGACACGTGTTCAGTCCATTCCCGCTTGTCACACCAGCGGGATTGTGACGTGGCATTTTGACAAAAAAAAATTCAGACGTGGCAAACAGGTAAATTTTTATTAAAGGGGTGGTAATATGGTCAATGTCCCGAATAAACCACCCCTTTTTGTCCTTATTTTCATTTAAAACTCATCAATTTCATCCCTAGACCACTAATTCAAAGACAAAAAGCCTTTAAGACAAAACGAACTGGGCATTTGTAACAAGAAATGATGCTATGTCAGCAAATGATGTAGCATTTGTAATTGTGTTAGCGATTAGAACGGATTTGGTGTGTTAAGAGAAAAATTTAGGACCAAAATCAAATATAATAGTGGGAAAAAAGTACAAAACTTAAAAGTTAAAGGGAGAAAGGCATATTTTATATTTAATTTAATTAGTTAAACATAATTTTTGTTTATGGTACGAAATCAAATGAACTATGAACATGAATATTTGTTTGGCTGGCGGAATCATTTGGTTTTCTGCACAAGGAACAAAACCTACGAGGATTTGAGGATATTACTTACAATAATACCTCCACCTCCCAAAACCTGAGCTAAGGTATGTGTAACTTCAATCACCAGAAACAAACCCCACCAGATCCGCACCTTGTTTCAGTTGTAACTTCATTCGCACGTTTATTCTTGAAAGGAAAAATTGATTTTGTTATAATCAAAATGTACTCAAACCCAAAAGCCCTGTGCACTATAATTAAGAGTAAGGAAAACTATATCAAGAAAACCAAAAATTTCACTGCTTCCCTTTAATTCCTACCATTGTTGCCTTTTTACTACCACACATTGAGCAATGCAACTCCTCTGTACACTAACTTATATGAGCTATGTCAATTCCATCAGGATATTTGAATGTATCAGCTGCCCCAAACTTGCGACGCTCTTCCCAATTTTCCGATGATTCTTCATCACTATTTTCTTCCTGGTCTGTGGTGGGTGAGGAGGGATCATGCACACTTTTAGAACGGCATAATGGAGTTGCAAGCATGCTCACTTGACCATGGTGAGATATCTCAACAACAATTGTGTCATCATATTTTGGGAGGGGTTGTTTCCATGGTTCTCCATCAATTCTCATATATGTACATTCAGCTGCACCCTTATGGAACTCAAAACGGATTTTACTTGCCTGCATGACCATTGGAGCATAGAAACCAAAGTTTGAGCCAAAAGAAGAAAATAGCTTCTAACAAATGGTCATATCATTGGTTATACATTTCATATTATCTACAGAAAAATCCAATGTTAAACCTAAACCTTAAACCTATATCTATTTTAGACTGAAGTTTGACCTCATCTCAATAGTTAATTTTCGTCAATCTAATGAAAGTAATTCATTGAGCATTAGTAATTAATTAACGAGTGTAACTCAATAAATTATAACCATCAAATTGACTGAAATCAACTGCTTAGATGATGTGTCAAACTTCCAGTGTTGAAGTCATATATATATATATATATATATATATATATATATATATATATATATATATATAAACAATAATAATAAATATTGGTATGATCACAAAACCGATATGTCCTACCTGTGCCAAACGAGTCCCGTGCCCATTTGGTGCGAGCAAAACAAGACCATGCCAAGCATCTCTAAAACCGACTACCTCAAATAGGCCATCATCCACAAAGGGAAGAGTCAGGTCCCTCTGAAAGGCAAAATCATATAAATATCCAGTCAAACCTATATCTGTCTAAGTTCTTAAAATAATATGCATCCCAAACGGTACTTGGAACATCGACAAAAGGGATAGATGAAATTCGACACTTACATAAATTGATTTCTTTCTATTAGGTGTTCCCCAAGGATTGAGTCCACCGGAAAAGCTGGGCAAGTTGAGGCAAACTATTGATCGTATGCTGTATATGAAGGTCAAACGTCTCAGTTATACAATAAGTACGAGGATCAATTGAATCATCATGAAAAATCATCACTAGGAATATATCTACATATATTGTAATTTACGTAATAAACTGAAATTATACCAGGGTTACAGGTCCTATTTACTTTCTTCTTTTCCATCATTTTCCTACGTCTTGTGTTGCTTTATTTTCCCCGACATACCATAAATCTTTATATTCTACTAACAACAAAATGCTCAACATGGAATAGATATTTTCAGATCATGGCTGGTAAATCTAACTAGAAAAACCTATTGCAACCGAAGTTTCCTCCTAATGTATAAAATCTCAAGGATTGCACAATCAAACTAAATTGATTAAAAAAGAAGATAGCACACATACATACTCAGCCATCAAGATATCTGATTTCCGTAGAAGTACCAATAAGTTTCAATTATTCTTATAGTATACAATATATTTATTGGATTTGTCCTATTGCAAGATGCTTCAAAAAAATATATACTGAGATAATCCATGATTCCATGGTACCTGCGAGGTATGTGGAGATCTTCCCACTGACCTTGCTTTTTCATTATCTTAACCTTTGTCAGCTGAGCAATATTCCTATGTTAAGATTTAAACATTCTGAATTAGACTTACACTGATAGAAGGAAAAACACCACATAATTCAGAAAGTAATACAAAGAAAATTAGAAATATCCCAACAGAAAATAGCATTTATTGTTTGCAACTTCAATCTGACTCCTGAGACATTATAAGCAGTGTATCACCATTACACCATAATATCATGTACAGGGATTCCTGTCTCAGTTTAGTTTCAAAGAATAATAATTAGTAAATAAATATTTGACAGAATGTTCGCATTTAGCATTGTTTTCAATTTCTTATATTCTATGGTGATAGGCTCATCTGGTACAGAAAACTTAAATGGATAAAAGAAAAGGAAATTTCATGCTGGATCAACATTATCACTTTCTTAAAAATTTAGTTGCTCACTGTATTCACAACAACAATGGCGAGTGTGCAAAAATGACCATCAGTACACAGCATGTGAAAAAAACCAAGTTTCTTACACCAAATTCATCTCAGCATTTCCAGTGGAACGGTTTGGACCGAGAAGAATAGATGCAATCCCAACTCAGTAAAATACTATTATATATTTTTTCCATATAGAAATTGTCCCTATTTTCTGCCAGAATGAACTCAAAAGTACTATAAATTGGTAGGTATATAATAACCAACCGTGAAGAAGATTGAAACAGGGAAGCTAAGAACCATCCTTGTGTACATCCAAGCTTCAGATAGGCACTCTGGTTACCAAAAGAAAGGCATGATGAAAAGGTCAACTATTGACAATAGTGTGATAAAAACAAGTGATTCAACCCTATCTTATTCCAAATATAACGGAATAAAAAATTAATGATAAAAACTAAATGATTCACCCCTGACTTGTAACAAATAAACCCCGTATTGCATCATGCATCGAGTTCGATCCTCGCCACCCCTCACTTTCTCTTGTGGAATTTCTTAGCACAAGTAGGTTGGGCCTGTTGCATCATCCACCTTTCAAGCCCAATGGGCTCTCTTGTGAGGGGGCGTGTTGAGATATATAAAACCATTAAAAAGCCCTCACCCACCAGCTTAAGCATTTGAGTTGAATTGGTTCTTTACAAATCAAAATCTAAAGATATATGGAATTCATCAAATGAGAAGTAACTGGTTTAAAGTACTGTAAGAAATCCACAAATTATTCAGCCACATGATAATTGAAATTTGTCTTGAATGAATAAATTCCAGGACATTTATTCAAACTAGACTGCAGTACGTGATAACTGAACTTTTCAAGTAACTTCAGATACAGAATATTTTGTCCATGGCAATCAGATAACGTATGCTCAACTAATTTCTAAACAACCTGGCAAGAAAAAAGTCATTGCCTATTAGATATAAAGACTATTCATGAACAGAAAGCCATTTTGTATTATCAGAAAAATGTTTTGTCCTTGCTTTTGGCTATAATAACTTCCAAATATCTTGTTATAGCTTCAACATATGGTATGTTATATGTGAGGAATTTGGTACCTGATTATATATCTGCTTTTTAAACTTTTCTGGATGTAACTTCCTCTCAGAATGAAATGCATATGATACTTGGGCATCCATTCCTGCATCGAACACACACATTTTATGGCATACTTGCTGGTTGCACTAATCTAATAGAAATTTTTTTTTTTAGTCCTTCTGCCTGAAACCTCATCTTGCCCCAGGGTCAATGCAATCGTTACCAAACTTCTGCAATTCAGACCTCTTTTCCCAATGTGTACAATATCAAAATTTTCATAAATGCACTTGCTACCAACCCATACACAAACAATTTTAAGAGAAGTTTGATTTTCTTACCCATGCTAAAATAGTTCCAAAATCCCCCACGGTAAGTGTGATAACCGTCCTGAGAACAGACAGCAATTCACTGATAAGCATGAATGGAATGCCAAATTCCTAAGTAAATGAAAATATCAAGGACTTGCAAACAAGAAATGATAAAGAAAAAAAACTTGACACTGCATTTTCCTGATTCTGTTTAGAATCACTTGCACTTTTCCTACATCATAAAAACAACTTCACTAATTATGGTTTTCTAATAATCAAGAAATATCAATCACCAAAATTTTGGTTACTTCTTTTATATTGATGTGATTCGCAGATAATCATTAAAATCATATGTCTATTTCATTAAGCTCTTCTGTTTGTATATTTAAGACATTCCCTAAAATTTCTATGAATGTCTACAAAAGATTTTGTGGTGTCCAAATTAGGAATGACAATTCTTTGATGGTGAATCAGAAGTCATATTCCTGAGAAAGACCAGAAATTTCTAAACTAATCTTTTGGGAAACAGAAGTTAACACAAATTAATAATGGAAAAGATTAACTTATTTTCAGTAGAGACTATTGCTTCAAACAACTTCACAAGCATTTTTTATTTTTCTTAATCTTCTTCATGTCATTTCCAATAACAGCAATGAATTTCTGTAACAGAAGTTTTATTAAAACATATAATTATGCACAGACATCAACAAATAAAAAGAAAAATATATAAATCTCACCAAGTTTAGTTTATCTGTTGAAGAGACACGCTGAAATGCATGCATAGCATGAGGCAGATCAAGGGGCGCAATAGGGTCACACGAACCTTCTTTAGGAGCCCTCATTCTCATTATAATATGCCAGCTGAAAAACATTTTCATCCTTTAGAAATAAAATTTCAGCAGAAAGTCAAAGAAATTTATTAGTAGCAAAATAACTAACAAAAGATTCCTACTATGTTATATTCTTTATCTTTGTACATGCATCATGTTCCTATTTGGAAATATTTAGAAATACCAGAGATAGAGGAAAACGGAATAGCTGACATGTTAGCATCTCTATTTCATTGGACTAAAAAATCTCATTGATGGGCAACAAGAAGTAAACAAGGTTAGTGGATGCAAAAATTGATATTACTGAAATTTAGAAAACTGACCAAAGATGTGGCCTTAAGAACTAAATTAGTATACCAATTGCATAACAAACCCAAGACATTATGCCTCTTATCCACATGATAAAAAATTTCTGTTCAGTCCTATGTTATTCTGAAAGAAATCTAGAATGCTACACAAGGCAAAAAGTCTTAAATTTGTTTATATTAATGCATATCAGATCCTAAAAACTTAATGACGCATGGATATATAAAATAAGGGAAGACGGGAAGGAAAATATTTTGAATAAGAAACATTACCCTATTACACATGCAACAATAGAACAAGATATTAGTAAACAACCCAAATTAATTTAAGCAACTTATGTTAAAATGCTTCAAGCCTATTATCTATTATCAGACACATAATTGTCTCTCACATGTCTCAGACACATTTCTTACAATTGGATGCAACTTATGTAGCCATCACATTTCTGGACTGTTAAAGCAAAGTTCCACTGATGTTTATAACTATGTGACATAAAACTTGTTTTTCATTTTTGTGCATACATGCGACAGGTTTCACTAAACTTGAAAATTCAAATAATGGATTAATGTTTCTCTAGACACACATAAAAGTGTGTGAGGCCCATGTGAGGCCATGTGAAAAGAAAAGAGAGAAAAAGAATATATGGATTTCACACACTTTTATGTGTATGTAGGAGATAAAATTATCTCCTATAACATGGGAAACACGGACGCCTTCAAATAAAATGGCAGAAAATGGAAATACCTGTCTATTTTCATTTCTTTTGCATCTCTTACTTGATTCAGGAATGACGCCACTGATTGGAGGTCTGTGGCTGGATTTTTCTTCCCCTGTGAATGAAATAAAGCATACTGAGCAGTGAGCACATAATATAAGATTCATGCACGGCTTCCAGCACAGAGTAAAACCTTACATTTGACCGTGACTAAATAGGAATATAACTCCTTACACAAGAGCTTCTTAAAAAATTCCAAGAAATTATTCCAAAAAAAAAAAAATTCGAAGAAAAAACAACTAGACATATTTTTTGTACCATAGTAATCAAAATTATCTGCTTCACGCTCCAAAAACTAGCCCCACAATTCACAATTTGATTACTATGGTTCGTATTAGAAAATGACCATAAAAATGTAAACAAAATGTTTATTACTATCCAAGTGATCATGAATTTCTTATGGTTCAGCTAATTGTGTGTAAAATAAATAGCCAAATAAAATACCCATCCAAATGCAAAGGGGAGATTATTTCCCGTCCCCAATGGCACTGTCGCAATTGGTGGTGGCTGAGGTAATTTAAGGTCAGATACCACTCCAAGAAGCCAGCTGGCAGTACCATCTCCACCTGCAACCTGATTTCCAGGGAATATATTATTATTATTAATAATAATAATTATAGATTATTAGAAACTACTTGAATCTTGTTTAATGCACTTGCACATAGTGTAGGAACCAAAAAGTGTATCAGAATTGGAAAGAACAGATTTAGCTATCAACATACAATTATTCTCAATCTATTCTGAATTTCAGCAGCGAAACTATCTCCACTGTGCTTGAGCTTTTCTAAAGTAGCATAAAGCTGATGCAGCACCTTATCAGGAGCTTTTTCTCCCAAATCAAAAACCTGGTAAGAAAATAAATTGCCTTTAAATCATTTAATTGCAGAAAATGAGAAACAAAAAAAAGAAAAACAGGTTTTTGTGCCATCCAAATAGGGTGTTGACCATTTGCAATACAAACAACCTCGTACCTGGTTTTTGTTAAGGAGTGAAGTATAGGTAACAAGAAGCTCCCCTCCAAGCTGGCCACCACTTTTGGTGTTTATAAACACAATCACAGGACATGATGGTATATGGGAAACGTTTGTGATCTCAGTTCCTGGCACAAGTATATAATCCGGAATGGAGAATTCTTTCAAGCTTCTAATGTAACTATCATCTCCCATTCCTATTTCCCTTCTGCATAATTTTGTCCACAAAAACCCATCAAAATCTCAATTCTAGTGTCCTAAACATAAATTTTCAAGTCAAAAACAGCTTTCCTCACAGCACACCAGTTAAATATTAAAAATAATTATAAAAAAACGATAGATGAAAGGCGCGTCTGATTCTGCTTTTTTTCATATTTTTTATAGAATAAAAAAAAAAACTTATTTAATAAATTTTGTTTTGAGATTTTAAAATCTGTTTTGGAGTGTGTGTAGTGTAGAGAATGTATGAAAATTAAGAAAATAATAATTAAAATGTATTTTTTTATTCTGAAAATAAACTATGTAGAATAAGTTTTGACAATGAAATAAAAACAGATAACCATGTTTTGTTTTGGGTTTATCATCTTTCATTCAACATAACCACAAAAAATTCTCCACAGACAATATTCTGTAAACGCGCAGAAAAAAAAAATCAAAAAATGAATACGCAAAACGAATCTATATAAGATAATAAAATCACACTTCCCCCCATATAACTCTTATAAAACTTTTTGTTTTGTGACAGAAAATCGTTTTTTAAGGAAAAAATAAAACACGGTAATGACGATCCACCTCCACCTCCGATCTCTGGCCACCATTTTCCCATAACAACACGAAAATTTGTTACGCGTGTTCATTGGTTCTGGCTGTTTTCACTTTCCACCAACTTTGGTGAACAATGAAGTCAAGCAAAATGAAAGACCTTTCTAAAAGTTCTCATAAGAGAACTCATCATCATGAAACAAAACCAACTGTTCTCATCATTCACAGAATCAGATTCGTTAAAAAAAAAAAAAAGGATATATTCAACCGGAACTTTGCTCCCATAGTTCAAACAAGTATAATCAATAGGAAGAAAAAAAAAAAAAGGAAGATGCTTTACCTAACGGTACAGCTTACTGTAGAGATATTCAGGAATTATCCAAAAACAAACAGCGTTTCTAGCTTACGAAGCAACAGAAGATTCCTTAGAAAAAAATCTCACAGAATGTGCGTTGAGAAGAGAAGAAAAAAGAGGTTAATCGTGAAGTTTCGAATTTGCTGTTTTTTCTAATGGTTTTGTAACGGAAATGATATTTCGAATTATAGAGAGAGAGAGAGAGTTGAAGTTGCAGATACGAACACGAAGGTTTATTAAAGGCTTTAGCTTTGAATGTGATGGAGAAAGACGAAGCTGTGATACGATGACCGCGAGGTTCTGCCACGTCACGCGAGGCTTTAAGCTGTGAACGCTCCCGGCTGTGATGCAATCTCAATGCTTTTATCGTGTTTTTATGTTCGTCGGTCATCAGCGTGGACCCCGCACTTCAACGTATATACGTGACATGGAAATTTCCGAGCTCAGGATACCATTTTTTTTTTCTATGTATATACTTTTCTTCCGTTTTTAGTTTGAGAAATTTGAAATATTTAAAGTGAAAAAACTTATTTTAATAGAGAATATTATACTTATTATTATTTTAAATTCATTATTCTTACTCTGTTATTGGTTATCACTTGATCAAATTAAATCAATGATTCAAAATAAAAAAATCATATTTGATTTTAAATTGATCTTACAATAAACATTCAAGTAATAATACTACTAAGGCTAAAATAATAATAAGTATAATCGCCCCTATTTTAATATATATCATTAGATTAAATTTAATATTCTTACTATTGAATTGATTATCATTACATCAAATTAAATCAATAATTAAATAAAAAAATTATCTTTGAATTTAAATTGATCCTACGATAAACAATCAAGTAATAATAATAGTCACGCTAAAATAATAATAAGTATAATCGTCCCTTATTTTAATATGGGAAAAGATCATTTGACTTCAGAGTAAGATTTATGAGTCTTACTCCTCATCCTAACCGTTAATTTCCGTCTATCCAACGGTTATAATTTAGGAAATTATAGTAATTAATTAATTATTAATTACACTATAAATTACAACCGTTGATTTTCGTCCATCAATGGCTGAGATGAGAAGTAAGACTTATAAATCTTATTCTAGAGTCAAAAGAACACTCCCCTTTTAATATATATATCATTTAATGTAAGAGTTTTATATTTATCATGTAATTTGAGATGAGTCTTTTATGTCATAGAGATAAAAATCATGTTAGAATAAATTATGTATACGAGCCATAATAGCAAAATAATCAAAAGATTTGTAGAAAATTTACTTGGAGAATATCATAATATGCATTAAATGATATGATGTAATAAATTTCTCTTTAATATTTTTGTTCTCGGAAAGATTTGGGAGTTATAATCAAATATTGACTGTATTTTTTTTTTTTGAAAATTTTGGGGAAATTTTTTATTTCCGTCTTTTATTTGCCAATATTTTATTGGAAAGTTCAAAGAAGGATAAATGTGACTGTGTGAGTGGATTTGTTGGGAAAACGCGGATGTATGACTGCTTAACTGCTCCAGCAACCAAAATAGGCATTTAATATTAACTTTGGAAGATTCTTTTGACACGCCACTGGGTGCATGTTAAAGTGATATATCGTATATGGGTTTTATAAGAGTTATGTCATAGGAAAAATGATTTTGTAATGTTATAGAGATTCGTTTTACGTCAGAGTTTTTTTTTTGCTGCGGGCCCCATAAAATGTTGTGAATGTAGGAAAAATTTTCTGATCATGTTAAATGATAAATGATAAACTCATCGTATATTTAAGGGTTTTATTAAATATAAAATAAAAATAATAGTCATTATTTATTAATAAGATTTATTTGTACTAAAATAGGTACAATTTATAACAAAAGTAAATTTTCGCTGAAGTTATTGATTCCTTTAGACTTGGAGTTGGAGCAGGAAAAAACTTCACCCACCTAATTACGCAATTACCTGTTATTCAAGTAAAGATACTTTACTAAAAATACTAAGAGAGTTTATATAAAAACGCTATTTGATACAATATACGTATAGTCTGTCTGGGCAAAAAAAATTTACATTCAAAGTTGTTTTTTAAGCTGAAATTTAAAAAAAAAAAAAAAAAAAAAACTTAAAAAAAAAACAAAATGTTATACTTACTATCATTTTAGTTATTATTGGATCAAGTTATAATAAAAAACTCTTTTATAATAATACCTTTTATGGAAATATGTTTGATTAAGTTTCTCCTGAGAAAAGAAATTAAAAAAAGACCCTTCAAACAATTACATAATTTCATGTACAAAAGTCGATGAAAACTAATTCAAAATGTTATGATTGAACACCTTTCATAAAATAAAAAAATGTATTGGATTCATTTTTTATTTATTAACTTATACTGATAAGTCATATATAAGAGAACCTTCGCTATTTTTAAAATGGGACAACTATTCTTAAATTTTTTTCTTAAAAGAAATCTGTATTACTATTATGAAATAATGAATATAACATTTCGTGAGAGGAAAAACTCCAAACTATCGGCGCATCCATTGATATTGGCATTGAAATTTTTGCAAAAGAATTAGTCAAATAGCATATTGAATGCATGGTCATGCGTTTTCGTATGGCTGCCTCAACATTTGGAAATGAACATGGAGGCTAATCGTATGAACAGTCTCTTGCATGTAAACAATAAGGAGAGATATTTTAACTACCAAAAATATCTACTATTAACTCATTACCTTCATAATTACCATTGGATGAAAGAGAGAATCTTGAAAAAAATTTGAAGAGAGAGAATATTGATCCAATTGTGATTATGGATTGGTAGTAATTTTTTCTAGTAATAAAAATATCCCCCCACGTGAACAATATAAGAGGAAGAAACGAGTTTTGACATTTCATCATGCTGTATTTCAACTTAGTACAAAATGATAGGCTTGTTTGATTGTTTTTTTTTTTTCCTTAAAACTGTTTTGTAGAATAATTAATGATAAAGATATTTTCTTTGAAACGTTAAAAGTCAAACCACAAAACAAAAATAATTAAAAAAAAATAGTTTTAAATTTTAGAATTATTTTTACAAAATAAATTTTATCGAACAGGTTTTTTTAATTTTTTTCTGAAAGTTAAAAAATTATTTTTAACAACAGAATTAAAACAAGGCCGATATTGCCAAGTCTCTCGAGTTTGAATTTTAGAAATGAAAAAATAAATATTAGAGAACTCATCTAAATATGAGTTAATTTGATACTGTTCAAATCTGATTAAACCGAATTAGATTAAAAAAAAAAGCCAGTATAAAACTGACTTGATGCATAGGTATATATAGTTTCTTTGAATTTGATCAGATTTTTTTTTTTTTTTTTGGTGAAATGATCAGATTTTATATATACCTGAAGAAAATTGCAGTCACATTTAAGCAAATGTTTACAAGTACACGATTAAAATATTTTAAATTTAAATCATGTGTATTTAAACTGATTTTATTTTTAATTATTCAGAATTATTAATTATAACATATAGAATTGATTTTTAAATCAAATCCTATTATGATTCCCAATACCCTTAATACTAATGAGCCGAAAACAGCAGCAAAGAGTTGTTTTTAGGTTTCTGGGTAAACTACCAACAGCACAAAGATTTCTGACGTAGTTGTGTATGGCATTTGGACATCCACTTCACTATCGTAATACTCATTTTAAAATTATAAATTTTAAGTCAAAATGTTATAAACTTACTAATAAAACTATGACACAATAATAAAAATTATAGACTTTAAAAATCACAAAATTAACAATAAACATCTATAATTTTTATTACTTATTTTGTAAAAATTTTGAAAAATAGTACAGAAATTTTTCTTTTAATATATGAGGAATTAACCCTGGGAATTTGACAATTTAATTAATTTCATTAGTGAACATGAAATTGACACTTTGGCCTCTTGTATGCAAAGTACTTCAACGCAGAATTACTTTGCTTAAGCTATAAGGTATTGTGTTGGAAAGTAATTCCAGATGAGGTAATTCCGAAGGAGCACGAATGGGAAAGAGGAACGAAAGCAGCTTAGGCAGGTATATCATATGGGAAGCTTCCTTTATCTTTTTCCATGTTCTGCCCAGAATCCAGATTATATAGTAAGTTAAATAACCTAAATGAAACTTTTATATTGTTTTTTTTTTTAGCTAAAGGGGAAAAAGAGAGAGAGGAGAATTTGCTTACAAAAAAGGGAAAACTAAATTAAAAAAATAACAAACACAATCGCATAAAAATGGTGCTTCTTCCTTTCCCATATCCACAATAATTCTCACCGCCAAAACCAACAAAAGAAGAATGCAGGAGTGTGTTTTGGGAGAGGAAGGGGACTATTTTTTTTTCATTTCGAAAGCTCAAATCTGAGAATGCCTATGTTTAAAGGATACAAACTTCTTACCACTTTCTTAAACCTTTTTAAAAGTTTAGTTGAAAATCTATTTAAATTATTGCCTCACCTTATAACAAGGGCAGAGGTATAAATTTAAGGGAAATAGGGTTTGTTTGATTGTGTTCTGATTTTTTTGTTCTTAAAACTGTTTTGTAAAATAGTTATGGAAACAGTTATTTTCTATATTTTTTTCTTTTTGAAAGTTAAAAACAAAAACAAAAAATAAAAACAACTCATACATGTTCTCTAAACTTGATTTTAAAAACCAAAAAATAATTATAGTTTTCAAAATATTTTTTATAAAATAAATCTTACCAAACGAGTTTTTAAATTTTTTTATTCTGAAAACTAAAAAGCTATTTTTCAAAATAAAAATCAAGACAATAATTTTCCAAAAGCCATATGTGCTCTGCAACAAGACAATAATTTTTTTTTCCTGCACTAATAAATTTTGGTGGGCTCCATTATAAAAGAAAAAGAAAAATTAAAAAGAATGCAAGTATAGTTTCCAATGTATCAGCATTAATAGTTTTGCTTTTCTTGTTAAAGGACCAATGTATTCCCCTAAATTTAATATAAGAAAATCAAACTAAATATATATAGCAAAAAAGGTTAATATGTATATACCGAAAATTGATGAACATATCATTTCCCGGATATTTGTTACAACTCTTACAGGAGCAACTCAGACATAGTTTTCTACTTTGCCAGCAAATTCAATAAGACTCTTTAAGAATTTTGGAGATAAATTCTTGTTGAATTTTGCTACAAGTAAGAAACACCCAGATTACAAAAAAAAATCCAAAAACCGAGTTCGCGTTTCGAAAAATTGGACAACAACCAGGGGAGACTCTTCATAAATATTTGGATCATTTCAAGGATGCAGCATTGCAGTTCCTGGATTATAGGAAAATGTGCATGTGCATTTGATTGTAGCTGGCTTGGATGGTTCACCTCGGTTGGAAAAGTCAATTTTTAAAGATCCAGTGAAAACGTTGGAAGAATTTAGATCTCGGTCAAAGAAATATTTGGAGCTTGAGCAAATGGAGACAACAAATGCTCAAGGAAAGGATAATCGGGGTCGAAGTTCAAGAAGGAAGAGTCCACCCCCAAAAGAAAAAAAGTGTCCAGGAAGTAAGAAGCAAACATATTTTCGGGGTAGAAACTCGAATGGTAGATTCCGAGTTGGAAGGTATGAGAAATATACCCTTTTAAATGTTACTTGACAATGAATAGAAACAAGACAAGGAGAACATTGAAGCTTCTACAGGCAAGAATGAGCACAATCAAGAAGACAAGGAAGAAGCACAAGAGCAACCTCCTGCAGTTCAAAAGAAGCAATGAGATTTCTCACGTTTTGAGAAACCTCCATATCCTATGAGGCTCAAGCAACATGAGCAAAGGAAGCGATTGTCTGAATTTTTAGATATTTTTAAAAATCGCAAATTAACATTCCTTTTGCAGAAACTCTGGAGCAAATGCCTTCATATGCCAAGTTCCTGAAGGAGACATTGTCTAAGAAGCGGAAGCTCATATAGGATGAACCTGTTACACTAATAGAGGAGTGCAGTGCAATCATACAGAAACACTTGCCTCCAAAGTTGAAGGATCCAAGGAGCTTCAGTATTCCATGTACCATTGGCAAGACGACTATAGAGAAAGTCTTATGCGATCTTGGTGCCAGCATTAATGTGATGTCGTTAACCCTAATGAGAATTAATGAAGTGAAGCCAACAAAGATGAATGTTTAACTGGCCGACCGCTCAACCAAGCAAGCACATGGTATTGTGGAAGATGTGCTCGTCAAGGTAGACAAATTTCTAATTCCTGTTGATTTTGTTATTCTTGACATTGATGAAGATGCCAGTATGCCTATGATCTTCGGGAGGTCATTCTTAGCAACCTCAGCAACACTAATCGATGTACCTAAGGGTGAGTTGATAATGCACGTGGATTGAGAGCGAGCAACATTCAAGGTACTTACAAATGAAGCTCTATTACCTGCATCTCAACCTAAAGATCAAGTTAACTACATTGCGGAGAAAAGGGTTAAAGAAGGGAACAAGAAGGAAGTCCATCAGCGGCATGAGGAACGCATGCCAAAGGTTAAGATGGAAAAGTCCAAGAGCATGGAAAAATATATGAAGCAAAGTTTAAAGTTCATGAGAATCCTCCTCCTCATCCACATGCATATGAGTATCATCATGGCAAGACACAAATTCTAAGCAAGGGTATGGTGTCATTATTGAGCCCGAGCTACCAGCCACCGTGATCACATAGGATAGGTCAGGCTCGTGACGTAAAACAAGTGCTAATTGGGAGGTAGCCTAATAAGTTTTTTTATTTTTTTTATTCTGTTAGGTTAATTTTAATTTAATTTATTTTTAATTTTTTTTTATTTTATTTTTATTTATTTTGATTAAGAGATGGTGTATTCTAATTTAAGAATTTGGTTGTAAAAATTTCAGGTGAGTGAAAAATTTGTGAGAAAAGTAGAGAGTGTCACTTGTGCATCTGCGCCTCATACGCCAAATTAGAGTATCAAAATGCCAAAATCTATTGCCTCTTGTGCGTACCAGACCATCATCCTCCGCAGCTCATACGCTAAATTGGCGTATCAAAATGCCAAAATCTAGTGCCTCTTGTGCGTAAACCATCATTGTCTGCGGCTCGTACGCCAAATTGGCGTATCAAAATGCCAAAATCAAATGGCTTCTGACCATATGCTAAAACGCAAAATTCACAATTGAGGTTCCAAGTCCTCTTGACTTTTAGAAATTTTTTTTTAATTAATTTTACTAAAACCTAAGCCCACAGCCCCTCACCATATTTGTAAGAACCCACACTGCTAATTAAGGAAATTAATTGATTAATTGTGATAAATTAGGAAATGATTTCATAATTGACCCTAATAATTATTATCTGGCTTAAATAATTATAGTAAATGGGTAAGAATGCTGGAAGTCACTTTTCGGAAGAAAATTGTAGATACTGGTTCTGCTAGTCGGTATAAATGCGTACGAAAAAAGTTCCCGAAAAATTATAATAATTGCATGATAATTACTAGAATATTATATAGGACTTGTAAAATGAGTTTCAAGTTAAAATAATGAGATCTGATGTCAGAACTTGAAAGTAAACTGGCCTTTTAAGGCCGATGCATGTAAGGTGTAAAACAAAATTTTACTGCGGAACATACATGCACACATAGGTTCATGCTTTAAGACAGCATGATGTTACCTTGTTTTAGGCCTGATCAGTCAGGGAGATCAGATGTCAGGCTTGAAGGGTTCAAACCCTCTAATGGTGATCCACACCACCGTTCGTCAATGATGCAAGAACCCTTTCTTGAAAGCCACCAGATGAACACCACAGTGAGGCTTGCTATGCGCACAAGTGGTGAAGGTGGAGGCTAGGTATTCTGTTTGGAAAGGTGTAGTGAGCTACCCTACAGAATGGTGCATAGATGGAGGAGAGTTGGCTAGGTTTTTCACAAAACCCTAAGGTGAGGAACAAGTCATATATATGCGCACACTTGGAGAGGAGGAGGGAATTAAATCATTCAAAATGAAAAACAAACTTTCAAATCTCTTTGAAAGTTGCGCATAGAACAGTGAGATAAGGTGGAGCTGTTGCAAAACTAACTTTCCCAACAACCTCCAATCTTATCCACATGAAATTAAGTTCAAAATAATTTAAACTTAAATTCATAAACTATCATATAGTATATACTTCTCATGCGCATAATTCAGCCCTAGAAGGGGTCCAAATACATTGAGTAGTTGCATTCAAAATTTGAATCAACTCACTCACTGATTCCCTCAACCACCAAATCTGAATGGAGGTTTGTTTTAAGTGATAAGATAGCATTCTTATCACCTAAAAGTTGCGCACCAAACAGCCAAGGGAGTGCCTCCAAAGATGCTTCTTGATTCAAGGAATATGCTCCAATAAGATCCTGTCTTATCCTTTTGTTATGAAACAACTTTTCAAAACCAATTCAAATTCGAATTCAAACACTTGAATTCAAACGTTCAAACATTTAAATTCAAAATTCAAAATTCAAAATTTCAAATTTCAAATTCAAAATTCGAATTTCAAAATTCAAATCCAAATTCAAATTTCAAAATTCAAATTTCAAATTTCAAATTTCAAATTCAAAATTCGAATTTCGAAATTCAAATTCTAAATTCAAATTTCAAATTCAAGATTCGAAATTCAAATATTTGATTATTAATTTAACTAATTAAATTAATTAGTAATGGCTTAGACTATCCAAGCCCATTACTAAACTCCATGCACCACCCACCCATTTAGGTGGGCTTCCAAACAGCTTCTTGGGCTAATAACATTATTAGGCCCAATACCTTTAAAGCTAGTCCATCATGATTACAAGGTGTTAGTGTGTGACCCATTAGGTCCAACTTAGCTTCTGACATAACTGGGCTTGGGCCCAACAAGCCCACAACCCAATTAATGACAACACAGAGCACTAGCAATGCTTTGTTGCCCCAGAACTAGTCAGATTAATGACTTGATAAACCTATTGCACATATTTGGTTACCGTATGTATTTCCCTTCGTCTCGGTTATCTTCCCATTAACCTAGGGTAAGGAAATGTATCAACCCCTGCGGTTTAGGGTAAGCTTTATTCGAAATAGGGAATCTTCAATTTACTGACTCTAAAGGCAGATCATCTCATGATCTCTTTTACTATGCATAGATTCCCGAGTCCCTGTAAATGTCATCCCGATTTCTCCGGTTTACAGATAACCTAATCTCTCACAGAGATTTGACGAATTCCTTTAGCTTATTACCCTAGCCCTGTCCCTTTAAGGACACGCCCAACGGTATACCTATGAGTCTCCATGTTTCAGGCAGACGAGGTATACAATCAAAACATGCCTTCAAGAACACAGTCTAGGTAATAACTTCTGGTCTAAGGAAAGACATACCCAAACATAAAGAGATTACTCTAATGACACTATCTGTGAGATTTCCTCATAGAGTCTCTTTTTGGGTCTGTTCAGTGCGAGCTATACTCTTATAGGTCCACCCACGACTTTAGCTAAGATATCTCCATATCTGCAGCTCATGAGGTCTTTACCTTGTATCCATATACAAGTAGATAAGTCATACTAGTCTTTACTCGAGATCACTGATCCCCAAACTCAGTGTCTCTAGACTAGGAACATATAATTAGGAATAGACATGCAATATCCTTGAATCCTCATGATCGTGATCTCATCACAGATACTCAAGAGATACCTATTCTATTCCAAGGGGTTTATCCAGTTTGTTCATATAATATTAACAATAATATCGAGACACAATATGAAACTGAGTAAATAGTGCTTTCATTTATTTGCGACAAAAAAAGTTCTACATCTAGTGTCCTTTATTTAATCAAAAGATTGTCTTTAGGACACCCATATGCTAACAATCTCCCACTTGGCCTAGAGCCAATCAGACCTAAGTCGTATGCCCAAAGCCTCATAATGACTATCATGTTTTCTCTGAGAAACAGCCTTTGTCAGAGAATCGGCCAGGTTATCGTCTGTGGGAACATAATCCATTTTTACATCATTCCTATCAATGATTTCTCTAATCAAATGATATCTGCGGAGCACGTGTTTAGATCTTTGATGAGACCTAGGTTCCTTTGACTGCGCAATGGCTCCAGTGTTGTCGCAAAGCAACTGTATGGGCTCATCCACGCTTGGAACCACCCTTAGTTCATTTACGAACTTCTTGATCCACACTGCCTCCTTAGCTGCTTCTGAAGCAGTTATGTATTCAGCCTCTGTCGTTGAGTCTGTTGTTGTCTCATGCTTGGAACTTTTCCAAGACACTGCCCCACCATTTAAGGTGAATACGAATCCTGACTGTGACTTGCAGTCATCTTTGTCACTCTGAAAGCTGGCATCAGTGAACCCTTTCACTGTTAACTCATTAACCCCACCATAGACCAGAAACGCATCCTTAGTTCTTCTTAAGTATTTAAGGATGGTTTTGACTGCCGTCCAGTGACCCTCTCCAGGGTCTGACTGGTATCTGCTCGTAATGCTTAAAGCATATGAGACATCTGGTCTCGTACATATCATGGCATACATGATGGATCCAATAGCCGAAGCGTATGGAATTCCACTCATGCGATCTTTCTCAGGCTGTGACTTAGGACACATAGCCCTTGATAGGTGTACCCCATGACTGACAGGAAGAAAACCCCTTTTCGAACCTTCCATGCTAAACCTCTTTAGCATCTTGTCAACGTACGTGGATTGAGATAAACCCAGCAGCCTCTTCGATCTATCTCTATAGATCTTTATACCGAGTATAAAGGCTGCCTCTCCCAAATCCTTCATGGTAAAGTTTTCTGAAAGCCACTCTTTCGTTATTTTTAATGTGGGGATGTCATTTCCTATTAACAATATGTCATCTACATAAAGCACTAGGAAGACGACATTACTCCCACTAACCTTTCTGTAAACACAAGGTTCATCCTCGTTCTTGATAAAACCGTTACTCTTAACGACTTCATCAAAACGTATATTCCAACTCCTTGATGCTTGCTTTAGCCCATATATTGACCTTTGTAGTTTGCATACCATATGCTCCTGATCTTTGTTTTCAAAGCCTTCAGGTTGTGTCATGTACACTTCCTCCTTCAAGAACCCATTCAAGAAGGCGGTCTTGACATCCATTTGCCAAATTTCATAGTCGTGGTATGCTGCTATTGCAAGCATGATCCTAATAGATTTGATCATGGCAACTGGTGAGAAAGTTTCATCATAGTCAACTCCTTGTCTTTGACGATACCCTTTCGCCACCAACCTAGCTTTGTAGGTCTGAACGTTGCCATCTGCATCAGTCTTTCTTTTAAAGACCCATTTATTACCGATAGGAACTATTCCTTGCGGTTTAGGAACCAAGGTCCATACCTTGTTCTGATACATCGAATCCATTTCAGATTCCATGGCTTCAAGCCATCTTGAGGAGTCAACATCTTTGACCGCCTCCTCGTAGTTACTTGGTTCATCATCCTCAACAGTTTGCTGATTCTCAATCACAAACCCGTACCTTTCAGGTGGATGGATGACCCTCGTAGATCTACGGAGTTGTGTGTTTACTTCTCCATTGGAGAACGTCGCCTGCGGAGCAGACTCGGGTTCCTCAATCTGTTCTTGTGGATCTTGCACTTCTTCAAGATCAATCTTACTCCCACTGCCTCCTTGAGAGATCAAATCCTTCTCAAGGAACTCAGCATTCTTTGACACAAACACTTTGTGTTCTTCCATGGAGTAGAAGTAGTATCCCTTAGTACCTTTAGGATACCCCACAAATAGACATTTAGTACTCTTAGCACTAAGCTTGTCTGATGTCAACGCTTTGACATAAGCTGGCGATCCCCATACCCTGAGGTAACTCAGGTTGGGTCTCTACCACTCCATATCTCATATGGTGTGGTCTGAACAGATTTAGACGGTACCCTATTTAGAAGGTATGCCGCTGTGTCTAAGGCATATCCCCAAAACGATTTTGGAAGTTGAGTCTCACTCATCATAGACCTAACCATGTCTAACAAGGTCCTGTTTCTCCTTTCGGAGACACCGTTTTGGTGTGGTGTGTAAGGAGCGGTAAATTGTGAGAGAATTCCATTTTCTCTCAGATAACCCTGAAACTCGTGGCTCAAATATTCACCACCACGATCTGATCGTAATGTCTTAATCATCTTGCCACGTTGTTTCTCCACTTCATTCCTAAACTCTTTGAACTTTTCAAAAGCTTCAGATTTATATCTCATTAGGTATATATACCCAAATCTTGATTTGTCATCTGTAAAGGTAATGAAATAAGAATATCCACCTCTAGCCTCAATAGACATTGGGCCACATACATCAGTATGAATGAGTTCTAATAACTCACTAGCCCTATGACTCTCAAGCCCTTTGGGCTTTTGTTGAATCATTTTCCCAGCTAGACAAGATTCACACTGTCCATAGGATTCCAAATCCATGGAGTCCAGGTATCCATCTCTATGCATCCTAGACAATCTTGTTTCATTTATGTGCCCTAGTCTACAGTGCCAAAGATAAGATTGATTATTCGTCCTAGGTCGTTTCACATCTATATTGAGCACTTCATTTCCCATTTCTAACACATACAATCCATTTATTAAAGAAGCAGTACCGTAAACCATATCATTCAAAATGATAGAAAAAGTACCATCCCTAATACTGAAAGTATATCCATCTTGTTCTAAACAAGAAATTGAAATAATGTTTCTAGAAATTTGTGGAACATAAAGACAATTATTCAAATGCAATAAAAGGCCCGTAGGCAAAATAAGGTCAGCATCTCCAACTGAATGAGCAGCAACTCTTGCTCCATTACCAACGCGGAGATCTACCTCATTTCTATCCAATCTCCTTGGGCTCCTAAGTACCTGCAACATATTGCAGATATGAGAACCGCATCCGGTATCCAATACCCATGAGGATGGATTAGCATAAGAATAATTTATCTCAATCATGAAAATACCTGAGGCAGAAGCATCACCATGCTTCTTGTCCTTCACATTGTTCAGGTAGTCTGGACAATTCCTCTTCCAGTGGCCTTTCTTGCCACAATGGAAGCACTCAGCATCACCCTTGTCCTTAGGTGCCTTCTTACCCTTCTTCTTGCCCTTCTTCTTCTTGGATTTTCCTTTGGGCTTAAGGGGGTCACCTTTTGCAGGCTCCTTACCCTTTCCCTTGGCCTTGCTAGGCCCACCAATCAAAAGAGCCCGTGTCCTATCCTTCTTGATAGACACTTCAGCTGTTGTTAACATGCTTAACAACTCAGGCAAGCTCACTTGCATCCCATGCATATCGTAATTCATGATGAATTGACTGAAGGAAAGTGGAAGTGAGGTGAGGAGTAAGTCATTACTTAGCTCGGCATCCATGATGAAGCCTAGGTTTCCTAGCTTCTCAATCAGCCCGATCATCTTGAGAACATGGCTGCCAACAGACATGCTCTCAGTCATCCTACAAGAGAACAGTTCTCTTGAGGCCTCATACCTCTCATGCCTGCCTTTAATATCATACAACTCCTTGAGATGTACGATAATAGAGGGAGCATCCATATGCTCATGCTGCTTTTGCAGTTCAGGCGACATGGATGCCAGCATGATGCATACTGCCATCACATTGTCATCCAAGTGTTGTTGATGGGTTACGAAATCAAATTCCGCAAACCCTTCTTCCCCTTCCCGTGGAGCTACGGGTATTACAGCATCTAAAACGTAGGCAATCTTTTCGGCCCTTAGAACTATTCTTAGGTTCCGATACCAGTCCATAAAATTCGAACCGGTCAGTTTATTCGTATCGAGTATTGAACGCAGTGACAGTGGATTAGTCATACTATAAGCTGAAAAGGATGTAAAGATAGTTTTAGTTAATATACGGTTATGTAGTTAAAAGCAAATTATTAAAGACTTGAGATAATTTGCCCCTCCCACTATTTTATCTAAGTCAATGACCCTTCCTTTTGACTTAGGGTTAATCTACTTTAGATTTTACCTTAGTGGGATTAAGAGTGCGATTATTTATTTTAACCTCCGTCTGAGACCGCAAGATTAATTTAAATAAAGGGTTGATCTTTATCAACAGTATCTCATACCCTCTCTTAACATTAGGTTGACAACTATTTGTCACTTAGTGGTGCATCTCATGCAACCAACCTAGCACCATTACCCTAAGCACATAAGCTTGGCTGTGCCTGCAACTTATGTCTTAGTTAAGCATTAAACCAGCACCCTAAGTGTCTTACACTTCAAACACCACTCTAGCCCAACGAAATAGTGGGTCCCAACTGAGTTGTGGAGCACCACTATGTAGAAGAGTTTTGAGTAGCATTGGTGGTGGGAGGTAATCATATGCTTAATTATTTATTCCTTTTAAGGGTTCCTTTTATCTTGAGGTTAATTAGGTCCCATCAAACGCATATTGTAAGTTATCATGCTAGTCGTTACCTATGTCAAACATCTATCGGTATACACTAGTCGCTATTGGACAAACATAATAGCCATACAAAACGCGGTTTGCCCAATTTATGCATACTAGACGTTCTAATCATACATGCATATAAACAGTTTATATTGAGATAGCCATGGTGCTCGCGCTTTTGTCCTTTTTGCTTCTTTAAGCAACGGCCGCTTGTCGTCTATACGCCACTAGCCTATTTCTCTAATTACAAATAATTAAAGAAACTCCATAACATTTTGGAGGAACAAAATTACAAAATTTAAATTACAAATACACTTGTAAATTAAAATGCGCGATTACACATTAATTTAAAATTCAAAAAATTCAAATCCGGGCACCATGACCATCCCCTTCCTGTTTGTACCTGAAAAGTTCAAAACTTGCAAACACAAACATTATATTATCACATAACATTTTCACATGTATTTTGACATTTAACATTTAAACATCAAAATAACATCTAGATTCATAATCTTAAATTTCTCATTGGCCGAATTTAAAAACAATTTCAATTCAAATTTTGTTAATTCTTTCTTAAAGAAAACAAAATTAAACCATGCATGTAGCCATATATCCCTACATGGCCGAATCATATAGGTGACTATATGATAAATTTTGTCACAAAATTTCATGCATATAAACATGACACAATTCATGGAGAAAAATAAGAAATCATTCAAGGTACTCTTAGTACCCTCCATGGCCGAATCTACCCTTTCAAAAAGGGTGTTCCTTTTAAAACTTTCATAAAGAAAAAGAAACTAAACCATGATGCATAATGTTTTATGAACACAGAATCAAATTTTCATGTTCATAAAAACAAAAACTTTAACACTTTAAAGGATTTGTGATTCAAAATCCACATGCAGAATTTAAACTTTAACCCTTTAAAGATTTTTGACCGTGAAAAACTCTTTTCACAAACAAGGTACCATCACCCGTCGATGGTAAAGCAACCGGGCTCTGATACCACTTGAAAGTAAACTGGCCTTTGAAGGCCGATGCATGTAAGGTGTAAAACAAAATTTTACTGCGGAACATACATGCACACATAGGTTCATGCTTTAAGACAGCATGATGTTACCTTGTTTTAGGCCTGATCAATCAGGGAGATCAGATGTCAGGCTTGAAGGGTTCAAACCCTCTAATGGTGATCCACACCACCGTTCGTCAATGATGCAAGAACCCTTTCTTGAAAGCCACCAGATGAACACCACAGTGAGGCTTGCTATGCGCACAAGTGGTGAAGGTGGAGGCTAGGTATTCTGTTTGGAAAGGTGTAGTGAGCTACCCTACAGAATGGTGCATAGATGGAGGAGAGTTGGCTAGGTTTTTCACAAAACCCTAAGGTGAGGAACAAGTCATATATATGCGCACACTTGGAGAGGAGGAGGGAATTAAATCATTCAAAATGAAAAACAAACTTTCAAATCTCTTTGAAAGTTGCGCATAGAACACTGAGATAAGGTGGAGCTGTTGCAAAACTAACTTTCCCAACAACCTCTAATCTTATCCACATGAAATTAAGTTCAAAATAATTTAAACTTAAATTCATAAACTATCATATAGTATATACTTCTCATGCGCATAATTCAGCCCTAGAAGGGGTCCAAATACATTGAGTAGTTGCATTCAAAATTTGAATCAACTCACCCACTGATTCCCTCAACCACCAAATCTGAATGGAGGTTTGTTTTAAGTGATAAGATAACATTCTTATCACCTAAAAGTTGCGCACCAAACAGCCAAGGGAGTGCCTCCAAAGATGCTTCTTGATCCAAGGAATATGCTCCAATAAGATCCTGTCTTATCCTTTTGTTATGAAACAACTTTTCAAAACCAATTCAAATTCGAATTCAAACACTTGAATTCAAACGTTCAAACATTTAAATTCAAAATACTGTATATGGGGATCTGGATATCCGGGTATTGAATATCCGGATATGGTCAGTGTGATATCCGGATATTGCATATCCGGATATGCCCCGAGGAATATCCGGATATTCTGGGATTTTGAAGAACAATAGCATTACTGTTCATACAGTAGGCTATTGGGGGTTTGTGGATCCTAGATTAAGGAAGTTGAACTTCTGTAATTAATGGATTAAGTCAGAATCATGTGATTAAGGGCCTGTGGCTTTGTTAGAAGCCTTAACACGTAAAATGTAAAGGAGAGGCGTTGTCTTTTTATTGTATGCTTGAGATGTGTAACAGCCCGTGTTAACCCGGATTGTTAACATACTATCGTATTAAGCCACGCTTAATTAAAATGCGGAATAACTTTTTCTTTAATTCAATTATGACGTCATTAACCTTAGCCAACTTGATTACTTAATCAATTTCATAAAATACTGCATGTATGTAAATTGCAAGACAACTAACTGAATACCTCATAAATAATTATAAAGTGAGTATCTAAAGCCACAGGACTACAACACATAGCCTGGGTCAAAATCCTGATACTTTAATTACAACTTAAAATACAAAGACAATAGCAAGACCATGTGGCATGGACAAACCCCATGCTCACCAAATAAGGCATAATGCCCAACAACAGTCTCGGCATAATATCATAATCAAAGCGGGAAAACATAAACAGCAGTCAACATCCAGCATGTGAGCATATCATAAATATCAACTCAGCTCTGGCCTCCTGCCACCTGAGCCCTCAACATTACCTGATCCTGAAATAAGCGTCCCCAAACGTGGGGTGAGATCTCTAAACAAGAAATCTCAGTAAGACAAGGGGTCCTCAAGGATCTTCCACCCCAAGCTCACTTACATGTGTAATATAAGTTCAAAAATAGTATTTACAATATAAGTTCCAAAACTATGCGATGCAGCAGATAATCATGCCATGTGTGTTTATCAAATCTACTGGCCAGAGAAATGCAGGAATACGTCTAAACCCACATGAGTACAAGGAACACCGCTTGCACCTCACCCACAGCCTCACCATCTTGTATGTACTACATACTCAGGCTTACCGTATAGGTGGACACCACATGCATATCATAAAAGCACATTGCATATAATAGCTCAACAGCATTTCCAAAACATCAAAGCATGTAACACAGCATGCATAAACCACATCCCCATGGGACATGGTGGAACCACAAAATGGCTAAACCGAGGACACGAAAGCTTACCTTGCAAGCTAGCTATCCAAGCCAAGAGTCCAACCTCTCTTAAGTCCAAACACAGCAGTATCACAATCTGATATGGACCAATAATACATCATTAATTATGCATCACAAGCATATAACTTAAAGACTACGCCTTTCCTTTATGTTTTACGTCTTAAGGCTTCCAACAAAGCCATAAGCCCTTAGTCATATGATTCTGACTTAGTTCATTAATTACAGAAGTTCAACTTCCTTAATCTAGGGTCCACAAACCCCCAATAGCTTACTGTTCACACAGCACAGCTGCTGTTCTGCGAAATCCCAAGATATCCGGATATCCCAAGGGACATATCCGGATATGCCATATCCGGATATCACACTAGCCATATCCGGATACCCAGATCCCACATCAGAATATGAATATCCGGATACCATATCTGGATATGCATATCCGGATACCACATCCGGATATGCATATCCGGATACCATATCCGGATATTGATATCCAGATATCTGTTCGGCAAATATCCGGATATCTCACGAAAGAATGCAGTTTCTGCATTTCGTGAATATCCAGTCCAAAGGTTCAACTTTTAACACTTGTACACGACCAAGGATCCATTTTTAAGCATGTACAAGTTCACTTATGTGTTGGTTACATGTTAAACCCATTAACATACCAAGATACCACCTTTAGGCCACAAAAACACATGATCAAGTTAAGTTGACTTAACCCAAAGCTTAATCAGTGGTTCAAAGTGCCTTTGGAGCTCCCAATGCTGCTCACAAGTCCAGCACACCTAAGGACACGAAAATGTCACACCAAAGGTTGGTTCTTGGCACCAAAGGAGACTTCTTGAAGCCTCTAATGGCATGAACAATGGCTCATAACCATGGAGACAACACCACAGCCCACAACACACCCCTCAACCAGTCCCTCAACTCAAAAAAACTGCATCTCATCTTCACAAGATACACACTCTAGTGTTTACAAGAAGAGGAAGGAAGAATCATGGAGAAAAATGGTCCAAGACTCAAGAAATGGTGAAGGAGAGTCAATGGAACAATGTTTTACACACTCAGCAGCAGCCTCTCACGTAGGTATTTTAGGTATCTAGGGTTGTGTGCCCTTAGTAGTAATATATATAGGCAATGGTCACCTAACGCGCAGTATTAGCCTTAATAGCTACGCAAAAGATCTTGATCCCAAACTTTGGAATCTAAACCTACACATTTTTCTAAGATTTTTCATATTTTTATTTTATTTTTCGGAGCACCTTTCCGATACGCGCTTTTCCATAGCCAGTATCAGTTCTGGCATCAGATTACATTATTTTGACTTGAAACTTGTTTTACAAGTCCTACATAATATTCTAGTAATTATCATGCATTCGTTATAATTTTCCGGGATACTTTTCCGGTACGCATTTATATCGGGTAGCAGAACCGGTATCTGCGCTTTTCTTCCGAAAAACGACTTTCAACATTTCTACTCATTTAGTAATTATTTAAGCCCAATATTAATTATTAAGGTCAATTATGAAATCATTTCCTAATAATCATAATTAATTCACTAATTACCTTAATTAACGGTGCGGGTTCTTACATTCACCCCACCTTTTTAAGGATTTTGTCCTCAAAATCAGAAACATACCTGTCTCGAAAGTCGGGATACTGTCGGAGAAGATCATCCTCTCGCTCCCACGTGCACTCCTCAGGACTACGCCCAGTCCACTGCACCTTGACCATCGGAATGATCTTGCTTCTAAGCTGTTTCTCGCCTCGATCGAGAATCTTGAGTGGTCCGACGGGAGTCTTTAGGTTCTCCCGAACCTCCACATCATCCGGCTGCACCACGTGCGAAGGATCTGCTATGTACCTCTGAAGCTGAGACACGTGAAATACGTCGTGGATGTTGGCTAGGTTCGGGGGTAAGGCAAGTCGATAGGCAACAGGTCCTACTCTACCAAGGATCTAGTAGGGCCCAATGAACCGAGGGCTTAACTTCCTCACGCCGAGTGCCCGTCCAACACCGGTGACAAGTGAAAGTCTCACAAACACGTGCTCACCCTCACTGAACTCCAGTGGACGATGCTTGACATCATAGTAGCTTTTCTGGCGATTCTGCGCCTGCTTCAACTTTTCCCTGATCATCTGGATCTGCTGGGTAGTATCTTGGACAAAGTCCAAGCCAAAAAGCTCTTTATCTCCAACCTCAGACCAGCAGGTAGGAGTCCGACACCTCCTACCATACAGCGCCTCGTAGGGTGCCATGCCCAGACTAGCATGAAAACTGTTGTTGTACGAGAATTCTACCAACGGAAGGTACCTATCCCATGCAGAGCCCTGCTCCATCGTGCAAGCTCTCAACATGTCCTCCAATGTCTGGATGGTCCGCTCAGTCTGTCCGTCAGTCTGAGGGTGATAGGCGGTACTCAATCTCAACTGCATACCAAAAGCCTCCTGCAGCGCCTCCCAGAACCGAGATGTGAACTTCGGGTCCCTATCACTGATGATACTCACGGGCACCCCGTGAAGCCTCACAATCTCGCGGACATATAGCTTGGCCAACTACTCTGTAGTGAAACTCACTTTCACTGGAAGAGAATGGGCAGACTTGGTCAATCTGTCCACTATGACCCAAATAGAGTCACAACCAGTCTGAGTTTTAGGCAATCCCACCACGAAGTCCATGGAAATACTCTCCCACTTCCACTGTGGAATTTCAAGAGGTTGAAGTTTACCAGACGATTTCTGGTGCTCGATCTTCACTTTCTGACATATAAGGCACTTGGACACGTAGACCGCTATGTCCTTCTTCATGCCCGGCCACCAAAAGTTTCTTTTTAAGTCCTGGTACATTTTTGTAGCACCAGGGTGAATAGTAAACCGGCCCTTATGAGCCTCTGCCATAACCTCTTCTGTCAATGGCCCTAGAGGAATAACAATCCTCTTCTGAAACAGCAATAAACCATCATCGTTCCAAGACACCCCGTCCTAGTTTTTCACATAATCAAGGCACTCTCTCTGCACTTGCGCCTCTTTAATCTTCTCCATCAGCTCATTAATCACCTATGCTGTTTCCATCTCAAGCAGTGCACCCCCAAACAAGGAGTTCACTCTCAAGTCTCTGAACTTTTCAATCACCTCGTAGTCGCTCATCATTAAGCTGGATAAGCTCACGGATTTCCGACTCAAAGCATCGGCTACCACATTGGCCTTGCCAGGATGGTACCTCAACTCAAAGTCGTAGTCCTTCAAGAACTCCATCCATCTTCGCTGTCTCATGTTCAACTCCTTCTGGTCAAACAGATACTTCAGGCTCTTGTGATCACTGAATACAGCAAACTTCATGCCAAACAGTAATGCCTCCAAATCTTGAAAGCAAAAACAATGGCTGCCAACTCCAAGTCGTGAGTCGGGTAGTTCTCCTCATGAGGTTTCAACTGTCTTGAAGCGTAAGCAACAGCTTTCCCTTTCTGCATCAGCACACAGCCTAGTCCTTTACCAGAGGCATCGCAGTATAACTCAAACTGTTCCGCCGGATCAGGAAGGACTAACACAGGAGCAGTAGTCAGTCTCTCCTTCAACTCCTGGAAGCACTCCTCACACTCATGTGTCCACACGAATGGAGTCTCCTTTCGGGTAAGGCGAGTCATCGGTAGCACCATCTTGGAGAATCCCTCTATGAACCTCCTATAGTACCCTGCCAAACCCAAGAATCTTCTCACTTCTGTAACAGTCTTGGGCCTCTCCCAATCCATCACGGCCTCAATCTTGTTAGGATCAACCGCAACTCCATCAGCGGAAATCACATGACCCAGAAATTTCACCGCCTTGAGCCAAAACTCACATTTTGACGGCTTAGCATATAGCTTTTTCTCTTTCAACACTTGCAAAACAATCTTCAAGTGCTCAGCATGCTCCTCCTCCGTCTTGGAGTAAATTAAGATGTCGTCAATGAAGACGATCACAAACTGATCCAGGTACGGCTGGAAGATCCTGTTCATGTAGTCCTTGAACACTGCGGGTGCATTGGTGAGTCCAAACGGGATCACCAAGTACTCATAATGCCCGTACCTCGAGCGAAACGCTGTCTTTGGGACATCCTCCGGCTTTACCCGTATCTGATGGTAACCGGACCGGAGGTCAATCTTGGAATACACGCAAGCACCCCTGAGCTGATCCAGCAAATCATCAATGCGTGGAAGAGGATACTTGTTCTTGATTGTCACCTTGTTCAACTGTCTGTAGTCGGTGCACAACCGCATGGTCCCATCTTTCTTTTTCACAAAAATGACCGGTGCTCCCCAGGGAGACACACTCGGCCGAATGAAATCTTTCACGGAAAGCTCCTCAATATGCTTCTTCAGCTCCGCCAACTCTGGTGGCGACATCCGGTATGGAGCCAACGATATAGGCCCCACACCAGGCAATAAGTCTATGGAGAACTCTATCTCCCTCTGCGGTGGAAACTCAGGAATCTCCTCGGGAAACACCTCGAGGAATTCCCTCACCACAGGAATGCCAGTGAGATCCTCCTGTGTCCCACTCACCAAACCTCCCAACATGACATAGCCAAATGCCCCTGCTCTCAAGGCCCTCCTCGCCTGCAGGACTGAAATGAACGGTGAGGAACTGGCTGTGGACCCACCCGGAGACATCACCACTCTCTTGGCACAACAATCAATCAATGCACAGTTTCTGGACAACCAATCCATGCCCAGAATAATCTCTAGGTTGGCCATCGGCAATCCTATCAGATCTACCGAGAAGTCACGGCCATCCCACTGAAACGCTACATCGCGATGAACAGTGGAGGTCAAACATTTTTCTCTGGTGGCGGTGGTCACCCGCATCGGTGGAGAAAGCACATCATTGGGCAACTCAAGCCCCACAGCAATAGGGGTAGCAACAAAAGAATGCGTTGCCCCGGAATCAAACAATACATCAACAGCTGAACCCCCAATGGTAACAGTACCTCTGACCAGGTTCGGAGCTCTGTCCGACTGTTGACGATCCAAAGTATACACTCGCCCCGTAGTAGGTGGCACTGCTGGTGCCCCAGTAGGAACCATCTGCAATGGCACAGCCTGCACTGCAGCAACTCTCGCCGTCGGGCAATCTCTGGAGTAGTGGCCCTCCTTGCCACACTGGAAGCATATCAACTGTCCGGTAGAACACGACCCAAAATGTGACTTCCCGCATCCCGAGCATCTGGGAGCAGGAGGTCTCGCTGTGTTTCCCTGAGTAGAAGCCCTTTTAAATTGATTTGGCGCTTGCTTAGCCGCCAACTGTTTGCTCTTGCCTTTATTTCCAAGGTTCCTGTCTCTCCAGGAAGCGGAACCGCCGGTACCCTGTGGCACCTCAACCTTGGCCTTCTTTGCCTGACTCGCACTGCAATAGTCCTCAATATCGCGGCACTGCTGTACTAAAGCTCCGAAGTCTCTCGAAGCAGAACCAGCAAGATGTCCAGCAATGTCCTCATTAAGTCCCCTCCGGAACTTAGCAGCAAGAAAAACAGGAGTCGGTCTCGCCATGCGGAAATGAGCGAACTTGACCAGCTCATTAAACTTGGCCAGGTACTCGTCGACAGACAACGAGCCCCGCACCAAACGGTCAAACTCTCCTTGCTTCCTCTCCTGAGAGTCATAAGGAAAATACTGACTCAGAAAACACTCCTCAAAGAACGGCCACGTCATCACACGACCCTGCATCTCGTAGATGTGAGAAATGTTGGTCCACCACTCATGGGCCTCGCCCTCCAGCATATAAGTGGCAAACATCAGCTTCTGCGGATCGGTACACTGCATGATCCGGAAGATCTTGTCCAACGCCTGTAACCATCTGGCAGCAGCAATGGGATCATAAGATCCGTCGAAAGAAGGTGGCTTATGCTTGCGGAAAGCATTCAGCCTGCGGTCGATCTCGTCACGATCCTCAGCAAATACGGGGATGGTCTGCAAAGCCCCCGTCAAATGACTGCCCTCACCCATTTGACTCTGGGTGTCCTCCTGTTGACTAGGCGGAGGTGGAGGCGGTGGCGGCGGTGGAGGTGGTGGAGGACACTGGCCAGCAGCAGGACCAGCCCTCAACTCCTCCAACATGACCCTCATCATAGTCATGTTGGCCATCCGGTTCTCCTCCAGAACCTCAGCAGTGGCTCGCCGGTTTGCCTCTCTGATGGCATCCAGCATCGCCTGGTTTGCCAATCTCGTGGCCTCCTGGTCGGCTAGTCGGGCCGCCTGCATCTCAGCTAATGCAGCCAGGATAGGATCCGATTGATCCTCACTCGTACTAGGGTTCCTCCTTGGTGGCACCATGACTCTGCACAAGTTACACAAAGAATGAGTTGATCAGGCCCACGCTATGTGGTCACGTATGCATCATCATAACACACACCAATCAGAGAGAACGCAAAGTAGACACGCAACGAAACATCCTACATTATTGCAATACATACAGGTTTTTCCCTAGAAAGTGCTCTGATACCATAAAATGTAACAGCCCGTGTTAACCCGGATTGTTAACATACTATCGTATTAAGCCACGCTTAATTAAAATGCGGAATAACTTTTTCTTTAATTCAATTATGACGTCATTAACCTTAGCCAACTTGATTACTTAATCAATTTCATAAAATACTGTCTGTATGTAAATTGCAAGACAACTAACTGAATACCTCATAAATAATTATAAAGTGAGTATCTAAAGCCACAGGACTACAACACATAGCCTGGGTCAAAATCCTGATACTTTAATTACAACTTAAAATACAAAGACAATAGCAAGACCATGTGGCATGGACAAACCCCATGCTCACCAAATAAGGCACAATGCCCAACAACAGTCTCGGCATAATATCATAATCAAAGCGGGAAAACATAAATAGCAGTCAACATCCAGCATGTCAGCATATCATAAATATCAACTCAGCTCTGGCCTCCTGCCACCAGAGCCCTCAACATTACCTGATCCTGAAATAAGCGTCCCCAAATGTGGGGTGAGATCTCTAAACAAGAAATCTCAGTAAGACAAAGGGTCCTCAAGGATCTTCCACCCCAAGCTCACTTACATGTGTAATATAAGTTCAAAAATAGTATTTACAATATAAGTTCCAAAACTATGCGATGCAGCAGATAATCATGCCATGTGTGTTTATCAAATCTACTGGCCAGAGAAATGCAGGAATACGTCTAAACCCACATGAGTACAAGGAACACCGCTTGCACCTCACCCACAGCCTCACCATCTTGTATGTACTACATACTCAGGCTTACCGTATAGGTGGACACCACATGCATATCATAAAAGCACATTGCATATAATAGCTCAACAGCATTTCCAAAACATCAAAGCATGTAACACAGCATGCATAAACCACATCCCCATGGGATATGGTGGAACCACAAAATGGCTAAACCGAGGACACGAAAGCTTACCTTGCAAGCTAGCTATCCAAGCCAAGAGTCCAACCTCTCTTAAGTCCAAACACAGCAGTATCACAATCTGATATGGACTAATAATACATCATTAATTATGCATCACAAGCATATAACTTAAAGACTACGCCTTTCCTTTACGTTTTACGTCTTAAGGCTTCCAACAAAGCCATAAGCCCTTAGTCATATGATTCTGACTTAGTTCATTAATTACAGAAGTTCAACTTCCTTAATCTAGGGTCCACAAACCCCCAATAGCTTACTGTTCACACAGCACAGCTACTGTTCTGCGAAATCCCAAGATATCTGGATATCCCAAGGGACATATCCAGATATGCCATATCCGGATATCACACTAGCCATATCCGGATATACCATATCCGGATACCCAGATCCCACATCCGGATATGAATATCCGGATACCATATCCGGATATGCATATCCGGATACCATATCCGGATACTGATATCCGGATATCTGTTCGACAAATATCCGGATATCTCACGACAGAATACAGTTTCTGCATTTCGTGAATATCCAGTCCAAAGGTTCAACTTTTAACACTTGTACACGACCAAGGATCCATCTTTAAGCATGTACAAGTTCACTTATGTGTTGGTTACATGTTAAACCCATTAACATACCAAGATACCACCTTTAGGCCACAAAAACACATGATCAAGTTAAGGTGACTTACCCCAAAGCTTAATCAGTGGTTTAAAGTGCCTTTGGAGCTCCCAATACTGCTCACAAGTCCAGCACACCTAAGGACACGAAAATGCCACACCAAAGGTTGGTTCTTGGCACCAAAGGAGACTTCTTGAAGCCTCTAATGGCATGAACAATGGCTCATAACCATGGAGACAACACCACAGCCCACAACACACCCCTCAACCAGTCCCTCAACTCAGAAAAACTGCATCTCATCCTCACAAGATACACACTCTAGTGTTTACAAGAAGAGGAAGGAAGAATCATGGAGAAAAATGGTCCAAGACTCAAGAAATGGTGAAGGAGAGTCAATGGAACAGTGGTTTACACACTCAGCAGCAGCCTCTCACGTAGGTATTTTAGGTATCTAGGGTTGTGTGCCCTTAGTAGTAATATATATAGGCAATGGTCACCTAACGCGCAGTATTAGCCTTAATAGCTACGCAAAAGATCTTGATCTCAAACTTTGGAATCTAAACCTACACATTTTTCTAAGATTTTTCATATTTTTATTTTATTTTTCGGAGCACCTTTCCGGTACGCGCTTTTCCATAGCCAGTATCAGTTCTGGCATCAGATTACATTATTTTGACTTGAAACTTGTTTTACAAGTCCTACATAATATTCTAGTAATTATCATGCATTAGTTATAATTTTCCGGGATACTTTTCCGGTACACATTTATACCGGGTAGCAGAACCGGTATCTGCGCTTTTCTGCCGAAAAGCGACTTTCAGCATTTCTACTCATTTAGTAATTATTTAAGCCCAATATTAATTATTAAGGTCAATTATGAAATCATTTCCTAATTATCATAATTAATTCACTAATTACCTTAATTAACGGTGCGGGTTCTTACATTCACCCCACCTTTTTAAGGATTTTGTCCTCAAAATCAGAAACATACCTGTCTCGAAAGTCGGGATACTGTCGGAGAAGCTCATTCTCTCGCTCCCACGTGCACTCCTCGGGACTACGCCCAGTCCACTGCACCTTGACCATCGGAATGATCTTGCTTCTAAGCTGTTTCTCGCCTCGATCGAGAATCTTGAGTGGTCCGACGGGAGTTGATGTGCCGCCAGCACATAAGTAAATTCAAGCCAAAAAGAGAAGAATAATGAACTATTCCTCATCTAAAATGCAATAGTTCTTATTGTAATCCTTAAATTCCACATTCAAGAGTGTTTAACTGATTTTATGCTCATTTTCAGGAAAAAATAAACAAATCTGGAAGGAAAATAAGGATTGGCCAAAGGTAAGATCCACGCTCACAGCGTGAGATTGACGCTGCAAGCGTGAGAAGACAGAGGCATCCACGCTCACAGCGTGAGATTGACGCTGCAAGCGTGGGAAGACAGAGGCATCCACGCTCACAGCGTGAGATTGACGCTGCAAGCGTGGGATTACAGAGGCATCCACGCTTACAGCGTGGATTTGACGCTCATAGCGTCAGTTATGAAAGCTACAGCTGTGCTGTCAAAGGGCAAAATTGGAATAAGAGAAAAAAATTGGTCTTATAAATAGGGAGGTGCAATTCTGAATGAGGGATACTGGTTCTTAACCTAGAGGAGACCGTCATTGTGAAGAGAAGAGGCTGTTCTTCGTTCTTTCTTCGATCATTCTTGTAATTTACTTTCTTGTTGGATTTTATTTGAGATCAGCCATGAATATGGTTGGCTAGATCTTAGTATTGTGGTAAGGGTCACAACCCTGAATGTGAACCCCTTGTAGTTTGGATCTGATTTATATATGTTTATCTTTCTGCATCTATTTTCCTTCGCTCTTCATCTCATTGTTCTTTTAGATCTGATCATTCTAATAGATCACTAGGGTTAGGATTCACAATAGGAATATTGGGATCCTAATTCCCGAACAGGAGGAAAATAGCTGTTCATGTAAGCACTAGGGATAGGCTACATGAATTGCAAACGTGAAAGATTCACCGAATTGCATGATTAACCTGAAAAGGAATCTCTAAGGAATTAGGGTTCTAATAAGGTTAATAAGGTTAAGATCTCTAAGGAATTAGGGTTTAACCGATTAAATAAAAGATGGTGAATCGTTTGATCAAAGGGTAATTCATATGTAAATTTACATTCAGATTACAAGGTGGGGATCAGACAGGTGTTCGTACTCTTACTGCAATCTTTTCACAATTGTTTTTCACAATTCTTATAATTCAATCTCTCTTCATCTCTTTCTTAAGAAAACCCTAAAATACGCAATTTACTTTTTAATTTACTTTTTGTTTTTAAACCAACAACTATTGCTACCCTCTTTTGATCCATTCAACTTAAGGGGACTGGTTATTATAGTACTTGGTCTACAATCCCTGTGGAGACGATACTTACTTATCACTTTTATTACTTGGAACGATCGGTATACTTGCCGAGTTCGCAACAAGTTTTTGGCGCCGTTGCCGGGGATTGTAAATTCCAATATTATAAATAACCGTTGATCTTTGAGCTTGAATATTGTTTTTATTTAATTGTCATTTTAGGGTTTGTTCTATCTTAACCTGCATTTTTACAGGTATTACTGATCATCTTCTTTAAGTTTATGCGAGGTAGACTTGCTCCTGAAGATCTTGTGTTTGATCCAGAAATCACAAGAGCCGAAAGGAAATTAAGAAAAGTTGCCAAGCAGATAATTTGGGAAGACCCGATAAGTGAACCTGATCAATCCACAAAAGATATGGCAAACCATAATAATGATGGAGGAGGTCCCAACAATCAGCCTCCTGCACCAGAGTTGATGGAGTCAATTTTGGCTCCTATGTTTACAAGGCCGAATTCTAGTGTTGTCCGGCCTCATATTCAAGCCAACAATTTTGATATCAACCCTTCTCTTATCAACCTGGTGGAAAAAACTCCTTTTGGTGGTGAAGATTATGAAGATCCTCATGACTTCATGGACAGATTTCTAAGAATCTGTGACACCACTAAACATAATGGGGTATCTGATGATGCAATCCGACTCCGATTGTTTCCATTTGCATTAATAGGGAAGACTCTTAGGTGGTTGGACCGACAACCTCCTAATAGCATAAGAACATGGGATGAGTTGGCAGCCAAGTTCTTTGCTGAACATTTCTCTCGGGAAAAATACAACAAATTGGTGAATGAAATCACCAATTTTATTCAACAACCGGGAGAGACCCTTTGCGCAGCGTGGACAAGATTCCAAGAATTAATTAGGAAGTGCCCCCAATATGACTTTCCAAATGAGAAGAAGGTCAGAGTTTTCTACAATGGGATGACACCAGACACAAGAATGATTGTCAATGGTGCAGCTGGAGGAACCATAGGAAGAAAGACTGCAGCAGAAACTCTAGAGTTGATTGACCACATGGCACGAAATGAAAATGCCTCAACAGAAGTCCAGTCCACTCAATCAACTCAAGTAAAAAAGGGAATTCTACAACTTGGAAATCAAGATGCTACCTTAGCTGAACAGAAGGTGATTTCACAACAATTAGCAAATATGAATGCTAAGTTGGACAAAATGCGATTATCCACAAGTCAAGTTAATTCAATTACTTGTGAGTATTGTACGGAGGACCATGAATCCAATGAGTGTCCCACACTTATGGGAGCTGATGCATTCCAAGTTAATGGAGTGTGGTATGATCCAAGGCCACCACAAAACACCCAGGGATATCAAAGGAATCAGAATAATGGTCAAGGAAACAATTTCCAAAGAAGAAATCAAGGGGGAGGTTTGGATTATAAATCCAATAACTTCCTACAACCTCCTCCTCTCCCACAGAAAGAGCCATCTGATTTAGAGAAAGCTATGCTACAGCTTTCTAAGACTACAAATGATCACATGGAAAGTACAAGTGCTTTCATGAAGGAAACCAGGGCCTATCACAAAAATCAAGACGCCTCCATTCGGAATCTGGAGACTCAAATAGGACAGCTGTCCAGGCAGTTAGCTGAAAGAACTCCGGGGCAGTTTCCTGGAGATACAATTGCAAATCCCAAGGAGGATTGTAATTCCATTGTGACTAGAAGTGGAATTGTGATCACTCCTCAAGAAAAGCCTAAAATGGTTCAGCCAAAAAAGGTAGATGAACCATTGAAGGAGGTAGAAAAAGAAGAAGAACCATCTATCAAAGAGCATGAAGAACCTGCAAAGCAAGACAAGAAGAAGGAAAAGGAGAAAGCTGTTGAGACTCCAAAACCAACAAATGATTTTTCTCGCTTTCAGGAAGTACCTTATCCCATGAAGCTTAAGCAGCAAGTGCAGAAACAACATTATGCCAGGTTTTTAGATATTTTTAAAAAACTGCATATTAATATTCCATTTGCTGAAGCTCTTGCTAACATGCCAAATTATGCTAAGTTTATGAAAGATTTATTGTCTAGAAAACATAAGTTGCAGGAATGTGAAACAGTTGCACTTACTGAAGAATGTAGTGCCATCATAACAAAGAAGTTTCCACCAAAGCTTCAAGATCCAGGAAGCTTTAACATTCCAATTGCTATAGGCAACGTTGATGTTGGTCGAGCATTATGTGATCTTGGGGCAAGCATAAACTTGATGCCGCTTTCATTATGCAAAGCTTTGGGAATTTCTGAACTAAAGCCAACAAAGGTTTCCTTACAACTGGCAGACCGTTCGTTGAGAAGACCTAACGGAGTCATTGAGGATGTACTTGTCAAAGTTGACAGATTCATCTTCCCTGCAGACTTCATTGTGTTGGATATGGAAGAAGAGAGTGAAATACCTCTTTTACTTGGAAGGCCATTTTTAGCTACAGCTAGAGCTATGATTGATGTTGAGCAAGGGAAGCTCGAGCTACGTATGAATGATGAGACAGTTACAATCAACGTGTTCAAAGCCATGAAGAACTCGTCCGACCACAATGACTGTTTCAAACTTGATGTGATTGAAGAAGCAGTCAAGGAAGTAAACATTGGTGATCTAGAAAATGAAGGAGAATTCGATGATTTAGATGAAGAAGCTCCACAAGAAAGGCAAGGAACTGTCTTTGAGGTACTGGAAAAAGAAGAAGAAGAAACAATCTCTATAACACCAAAGGTTGAATTAAAAGAGTTACCTCACACTCTTAAATATGCCTTTCTAGGAGACGCAGAAGATTACCCAGTCATCATCAACAAAGACTTGTCTCCATCTGAAGAAGAGAAGCTATTGAAAGTACTCAAAGAACACAAGACAGCTATTGGGTGGTCTATCTCTGATTTGAGGGGAATAAATCCTTCCTTCTGTACTCATAAGATTTTGATGGAAGATAATATCAAACCACTAAGGCAGCCTCAGAGAAGATTAAACCCAACAATGAAGGAAGTAGTTCGAAAAGAGGTGATGAAACTCATGGATGCTGGAATGATTTACCCCATTTCTGACACTGCTTGGGTAAGTCCAGTACAGACAGTCCCAAAAAAAGGAGGATTAACTGTCATGAAAAATGAAAAAAATGAGCTGATTCCCACAAGAACTATCACAGGTTGGAGGATGTGTGTAGATTATAGGAGGCTAAATTCAGCCACCAGGAAGGATCATTTTCCCCTTCCATTTATTGATCAAATGCTGGAAAGATTAGCGGGTCACGCTTTTTATTGTTTCTTGGATGGATATTCCGGCTACAATCAAATTCCAGTAGCACCAGAGGATCAGGAAAAGACAGCTTTCACATGCCCATTTGGAATCTTTGCTTACAGAAGAATGCCATTTGGCCTCTGTAATGCACCTGCAACATTCCAAAGGTGTATGCTTTCTATCTTTTCTGATATGGTAGAAAAATATTTGGAGGTTTTCATGGATGATTTTTCTGTGTTTGGTTCCTGCTTTGATTCATGCTTAGTTAATTTAGCTAAGGTTTTGAAGCGATGTCAGGAAACTAATTTAGTGCTTAATTGGGAAAAGTGCCATTTTATGGTACAAGATGGCATAGTATTGGGCCATAAGATTTCCAAACAGGGCATCGAAGTTGATAAGTCTAAGTTGATGCTTATTGAAAAACTTCCTCCTCCCGTTAACATTAATGGGGTGCGAAGTTTTTTAGGTCATGCAGGATTTTATCGAAGATTCATCAAGGATTTCTCGAAAATTGCAAAACCTCTTAGCCAGCTGTTGGTAAAAGACAAAGAGTTTCTGTTTGATGAAGCTTGTCTTAATGCATTCAATGCATTAAAAGAAAAGCTAACCACAGCACCAGTTCTGATAGCACCAGATTGGAATCTTCCTTTTGAACTCATGTGCGATGCGAGCGCATACGCTATGGGTGCAGTCCTTGGTCAGCGTAAGAATAAATTGTTACATGTTATTTACTATGCAAGCAAAGTCTTTAATGAGGCACAAGCAAATTATGCCACTACTGAAAAAGAAATGCTTGCAGTAGTTTATGCATTGGACAAATTTAGGTCTTACTTGATAGGCTCTAAAGTTGTTGTTTTTACTGACCATGCTGCTATTAAGTATTTAATGAGCAAGCAAGATGCAAAGCCAAGATTGTTGCGATGGATGCTTTTGTTTCAAGAGTTTGATTTAGAAATTAGGGATAAAATAGGAGTGGAAAATAAAGTTGCTGATCATTTGTCAAGAATTCAAGATAAGCAATTACAAGAAGGACCTGAAGTTGAGATCAATGAGTTCTTCCCTGATGAACAAGTGATGGCAATAATAATGCATCCATGGTTTGCAAATCTTGCAAATTACAAAGCTGCTGGTACAATTCCAGATGATCTGACTTGGCAACAAAAGAAAAAATTCCTACATGATGCAAGGAGGTACCATTGGGATAATCCATTTTTATATTTTCAATGTGCTGATGGTATTATTCGCAGGTGTGTTGCTGAATTCGAGATATCAGATATTCTGTGGCATTGCCACGCATCTGATTACGGGGGTCATTTTGGAACTAACCGAACCGTGCAAAAAATATTGCAAAGTGGCTATTATTGGCCAACAATCTTTAAAGATACACGGAATTTTGTGGAGAAGTGTGATAGATGCCAGAGAACTGGGAATATTTCACGAAAGGATGAGATGCCTCTCAACTGTATATTAGAAGTAGAACTTTTTGATGTATGGGGAATTGACTTCATGGGACCATTTCCTAAGTCTTACTCAAATCAATACATCTTGGTGGCTGTGGATTATGTATCCAAGTGGGTAGAAGCAATTGCATCACCCACAAATGATGCAAGAGTGGTGATTTCCTTCTTAAGAAGGAATATTTTCACCCGCTTTGGGGTTCCTCGTGCAATCATTAGTGATGGAGGAACCCATTTTTGTAATAAGCAATTTGAAAGTTTGCTTACAAAATATGGTGTTACTCACAAGGTGGCAACACCATACCACCCCCAGACCAGCGGACAAGTGGAAATCTCCAATAGAGAGCTGAAGAGGATTTTAGAAAAGACAGTGAATAACTCAAGGAAGGATTGGATTAAGAAACTGGACGATGCACTTTGGGCATACCGGACTGCGTTCAAAACACCAATAGGTATGTCACCATTCCAATTGGTTTATGGTAAATCCTGTCATCTCCCTGTAGAATTGGAGCATAGGGCTTTGTGGGCTATTAAATTTTTAAATTTTGACCCTCAAAAGTTAATGCTAAGAGATTGCTGCAATTGAACGAGTTGGATGAGTTTAGGCTAGAAGCTTATGAGAATGCCAGAATCTATAAAGAAAAGACAAAGAAATGGCATGACAAAAGGATTCAGCCAAAGGAGTTTAAGCCAGGACAACAGGTACTATTATATAACTCTCGATTAAGGTTATTTCCGGGTAAGTTGAAGTCTCGTTGGTCTGGTCCTTTTGTTATTAAAAAGATATTCCCATATGGGACAGTTGAGATTTCCCCTCTTAACACTGAAAGACCTTTCAAGGTCAATGGGTGTCGATTGAAAGTTTATCATGGTGGAGATATTTATAGGGACACAATTTCTGTCCCTTTATCTTCTCCTAAATCTTAAATGATTACTGTCAGGCTCGCGACATTAAACAAGCGCTCATTGGGAGGCAACCCAATAGGGTTAATGTTTTCCAAAAAAGAAAAAAAGAAAAGAAAAAGAGAGAGACATTGACGCTTTCAGCGTCAAGTTAACGCTTGAAGCGTGATAACACAGTGGCTTCCACGCTGACAGCGTGAATTTCACGCTTCAAGCGTGAGATAACAGAAAGACTCACGCTTACAGCGTGGGATTCACGCTGCAAGCGTGAAGTCGAAAAATCGTGGGTTTTTAATTAAAAACCCTAATCACTCACACACACATCACTCTCACTCTCAGCACTCTCTCACACTCTCCAGCCGCCGTCACTCTCTCCCTCTCCCTCTCCCTCTCGTCTCTTCTCCTTACCATCCCATATCACCATTTCCTTCCTTCCATCCTTTGTGA
>JAVKPL010014027.1:0-12192 GCA_032173675.1 Gastrolobium villosum
AAATGTCATATTTGGACACGTTGGGACACGTTTTGATATTAAATAAATTTTTTAATATATATAATATAATTTATATTTAATATATATTAGAGTTCATAATAAGTCATATAACCAATCAAATATTTAAATTTCATAACATAAATATAAATATAAATAATTTTTCATACTTTGTTAATTTTTCATGTCAAATTTCATAACAGAAAAAAATCAATTTATAAATTATTTCTTTTATATTTAGTTAACAAAAAAAAAATCAAGATTGTTTATAAAAAAAATTAAGATTTAAAAAAATAAAAATAAATGTGTCCCAGCGTGTCCGAGAGTTGACACGTGTCCTAAAAAGTTGATTGTGTGTCGGAAAAACGTGTCGGAACGTGTCGGAGAGTTATCCGCGTGTCCCCAAAATTGACCACGTGTCGGACGCGTGTCCGAGCGTGTCGGAATGTGTCCGTGTCGGACACGTGTCCGACACGTAAATTTCCAAAAAAAATTCGTGTCCGTGCTAACCAGAGTACGCCAACCTATTAGGTTTTAAAATATGATAAGCAAATGCAAACACTATTAATGGTTTGATTTAGCAATAGCACGAAAAGAAAAACGATTCTTGTAAATTGGATTGATTTACATGAACAGGACTGACTCCATTTCTACCTCTCACATGAAAACCTTCCTTATTACATGAAAAACGACATGAAATGATCTTATTGTCAACCTCAGAACGATGACAGTGATCAAGGCGAACAACGAATTTTGAAGGTTATTTCAATTAGTTTTCCGTGTATTGGAGGTTATTTGAATTTTGGATTTTGAATTTAATGTGATAGGAGCTGATTGCGATTTGTATTTAATAGGACGTTTTATATTTAATAGGACACAATCAGCTCCTATTAAATACAAATCGCAATCACCTCCAATTATATTAAATACAAAATTCAAAATTCAAAAAACTTGCAATACTGTGTTTGTCTAATTCAATCAATTCTTTCACCCTCATTTGGGATATTTAAGTGATTAAATCAATTAAGAGAGATATTTAATCGATTAAGAGAGAGATTTAATTGATTGAATCTTCAAGTCAACCATTTTTTCTAGTTTTGACCATTTAATCGATTAAATTTTTAAGTTAATTGATTAAAGAGAGGCAGATTGGTAGATAGTTTTGAATAAGGGACAAAATGATTATTAATTAATTAATAAAGGGTAAAAGGGTCAAAAGCCTAAATTTATATGAATTTAGATATGAAAGAAATAAAAAAGAAAATAAAAACAAGATGAAATGAAGTAATTGATTTTATATGATATGATGTGATATGATTTAATTCAAGTTATAAAATATCATTATATATTTATATTAATATTAGACTTCAAATTATTTATTAAAAGAAATCACAAGATATAAAAAATAAGAAAACTATTTAGAAGAGATCATGAAAAATACTTTAAAATACTCAAACATACAATTAGAATATTTTAATTTATTTTTCATATATTCTAATAATTCACAAGAATGTTTTTAAATTCAAATAAAATATAAAAATAAAACATTAAAATATTTTTTTAATTTTTTAAAAAAAAGGCATGTATAACTAATTTTAGACAAAGTTTTGAACAAGAAAGTCAAATTATAAAAAAATATGCACAATTATTTTCTGACAAAATGAGTTAAGAATGAAAAAGAATGGTGGCGTCAAAAATATGCAGAATCTTTTTATGGAATGAACTTATTGTGTTTACAAATTTAGGCAGATCTCATTTGATTTTAACTTAACTTACTACTCAATAAATTCATAAATGCTTATTTTTAATAAATTATTGTCTTTTAACTATACAGTTGTACGAATAAAAAATAAAAGGAAATGCGATCGCTATTTTTTTTTATGGTTGGGTTGGGCCCATAAAGAAAATAAAATAAAAATTGAAAAAAGTGGTGAGGGTAATACGGGTATCCCACTCTAGCGGCTATAAATACAGTACTGAGCCTGTTAAACTAAACTCGCTGATCATTATTTTTGGGATTCTGAATTGAATTTCTTGCTCAGCTTTCTTGAAAACCAGTAGTGAGTCATCAGATTTGCTCTTACATTCGATCATTTTTGGAGATTTTAAGGAATACCAGACGGTTTTTTTTTGTGATAATCAAATATGTCTCGTTGCTTTCTTTTCCCTCCTCCAAATTATGTGAGGAACGGGTTATGCGGCGAGGCCTTGATCGAATCAATGAAGGTTCGTTCAGCGGTTTCGTTTTTCCGTTTATGAATATTGTCCTCGATATTTCTTACAATTGATGAAACTAAAAGCATGCTTGTATAGCTTTTTGTTTCTTTCGTTTTTCGTATATGCTATTTGAAAATGTTGTTCTGGTTATATAAAGCTCGAAATGGAGAATGCGAAGAAGAAGGCCAAGAAAGAGAGGAAGAAAGAGAAAAGGAGGGAAAAAAGGGCGAAAAGGAAAGAGCTTAAAGTTAAGGAAGGAACCTTCTCCCGTACCAGTACCAGTGATGTAATAGAGTTCAAGCTCATTTGTGATGGAACAGAGTTCAAGCTCATTGAACTAGATAGAAGTGATATTTCAGACGAACATGAAAATGCAGTTGCTACGGTGGGACCTTACTCCTTTGACGGTACCCATAATAGTTGCAAGAGGAAAAGGAGCACATCGCCACGTAGTCGTCATGATAATGGTGAGGAAGAAAAGAAACTTATCATTATTATTAAATTATTTTTATAACAGAAACTGATTATTTTATTTTCATTTTTGTATAGGAGCTTTGTCAAAAAATGCTGAGAGAGACCAGTGCCCGGGAAATTCTTATTCTGGGCATTGTGAAGAATTACAGCGTCCACTCGATGGAGCTGGCCCGAAGACAAATATGATTGAAGATGAAAGGTCGAGAACGTTATCGGTTTATAACTCTCTATTTCAGAATTGGGTTCCTCCTCCGCTTGCGTGTGATGGATTCAAGTCAATGGATGAGGACTGGCTCCTCAAATCGGAACTGCAACATGAAACGCCCGTTTCTAAAAAGGCGAAACATATGCCTTATTCAAGCCCAAGCCCATCACTGTGGCCTCGTGCTCAATACTTACCCGAGGCTGAAATATATGCGTTGCCATATACTGTTCCATTTTGATTCTGATAAATTCATATAGATGGTATAGACCGTAGTATGTAGGCAGTCGGGTTAGGGTTAGGTGTAGGTGTTAAATTTTTTTTTTCCGGGAGAAAGCACCTATATGACGGAAATATTTTTTGTCTAGGACCATCCAATATGTAACAGCCCGTTGTACACCGATATTGTTAACATTGATTATGATATTAAGCGCAGTTACAATCACAGTGATTAGGTTAATTAAATTACGGGCAATTTTTTTCTTTTAACATATTCCTTTTCTTTTTACATCAATACATTTTCCGTAATCAATTAAAACCACACTATAATTGTAAATGCAATTTGCGGAATCGTACATTAAACTAATATCATAAACCTTCCTTTTATTTCAATTTATTTAGACTCACCGTCTTACTCTCACATTTTACCAAGTTATAGTCCTTTACGTTGTCTACGCGTGGTTTCAAACCACGTATCATTTGGAGTTCTACCCATCAAGTTAAGCCCCTTTCTTTTAGTCTAGAAAAAACTGAATTTTCGAAAATTACACTGTGGTAATCGATTACCAGTGGGTGGTAATCGATTACCACCTGTCAAAAATGAGGCAGTAGCCAATTTTTTAATCCTCTGTTCTGGTAATCGATTACCAACTTTGGGTAATCGATTACCTCACATGGTAATCGATTACCAAAGGCCAGTAATCGATTACCAGTGAAGACAGTAACCAATTTTTCGTCCCCTGTTGCATGGTAATCGATTACCATGCCTTGGGTAATCGATTACTATGCAGCAAAATGACAGATTACATCATTTTAAGCCCCAAAAAGGGTGTGTAATCCATCCCTAACCCCTTGGTACTCCACATAACACATAATCATGTCCTAATGTAGGCTCTAGGCCCTTCCATCATGCATTTTCTTAAGATTAAACATCATTTACAAAGTCCTCAAAATAATGGCCATTTACATACAAAGATGTACCATTTTTACAACATGAATACCAAGACTTCAAGGCTATGAATGTGGCAATGGACAAGTCCCATGCTCACTCAAAATATACAGTTATCCATGCCATGAATAATAAACCATAAACAAGACTTAGCATATAATCATGAACACTAACAAAAGCATGGAAATAACATCATGCAATATGTTCATGACCTAAGTCTCAAAATACTAATGGTATGCTATGTGCACTCCATAAACTCCTCCAAAAAGGTCATGCAATCCCAATGCACCGCATGCCAATCCAATGTCCACTATACGGGCTTCTTGCCCGAAGCTCCTCCCGGCTCATAGTGACCTGAAATGTGGTCCCCCAAACACGGGGTGAGATATACGGATATATCTCAGTAAACCAATGGAGCTAGAGGCTCTCTCCACTCCATGGCTCACTAAAATGTATAAAAATGACATCATGTAATATGCAAGTAAAACAATATCACCATCCAACTGGAGACACCCAAGAACATCCACTCATGGATTCATGTTCAAGGACTCCATCATATAACTCCCGAGACAGTCCTGGCGCCTCTCCCATGGTTGAGAAGACTCCATGGCAATACCCAACCGGAACTCCTCATGAGCCCTATCCGGCGGACGTCCCCCGCTTGGATCATCCTGATGTCGCTCCCAGAGTCAACACCATGGCATCTCCAACTGGCATTCTCCCGTAGGACGAACCCAGCGGATGTCCAAACCAACACACGTCAACTGGCCAGTGACCAAACAATTTTCACACAATACAAGCAATATGCATACCAGCACACAATCACACCATGTCATAACCACATAATCCAACCACTACCTTCCACTAGGTGTGGTGGAGCACACTAGGGATTAAACCCAAGTTCCAAGTGTTTACCTTAACACGAGCAATCCGTTCCAAACGTATGCTCCAATTCAACTTTTCACAATTCCGTCCGTGTGAGGCACCCTACAACAATCATCAAATCCAAATTACACCAAAACTCATTTTTCATGAAAATTCCTCAAATTCCTCTAAGTTAAAAACCTATATTTTTCACCAAAAATTAACATAGCATTTCTAGCTTACAAACATGATTCTAAGGCCTTTTCATCTAATAGCATTTTTCCATTTGGGCTCTCTATCATCACACATCTAAAATCAAAGCTTTGAACACAAATTCATAGATCTATGAAATCAACCATCAAGAGACCACAAATATACTTACAATGTGTTGTATGATCACCACCAAGGCTTCACTAAACCATTAGAAGATCAAAACTCCAAGAAATCTCCAAGAACTCAAGTGGGTCGGATCTGACTTTGCTCAAAACGCGGCCAAGGAGGTGGATTCAAGGCTTCTAAGTGTTACCAATGGCTTTGGAAGGTTGTTTACGATAGATTTCAACACCAAAATCAAGCGATTCGGTGGAGAAATGATGAAATGGGAAGAAATGGTGCAAGAATGGTGTTTGGCTTCCTTTTGTGCAGGAAGGGCGCGTGAGGATGGAGAAGAAAAGAAGGAAAGAAGGAAAGAAAAGGAGGTGGGGCCAAGTGACTTCGGTCACACGGGTCCCACACGCGATCTAACTTTTACTCCGATAAAATTTCCGATCATAAATCCTTAATCTAAATATTTTTCCAGTCCACGACATATTTTTACTTCTCCAAAATCTTGATAAAAATTTCACACCTATCGGTACACTCACACTACAGTATTTTAACACTTAAAAATCACTATTCATCAATTTTTCCCAAATTTGCCTATTCACTCAATTTTCTGCCCTGATTCCATTTCCAGTATTGCTTTTGTCATTTGAAATCTCTAACTCAGTATTTTTGCCTCATAACACACGGTTGGCAAATTACCATTTTGCCCTTTTTGCCCATTTTGGCCATAATCCTTGGATTTTCACTAATCCACCAACTTTCATTTCACAATATAATATAAAAATTCACATTTAAATATATGAGGTGTTATATTCACCCCACCTTTTTGAAATTTTGTCCGCAAAATTAAATCATACCTGCTCGCTAACTCAGGATACAGCCGGAGAATCTCGTCCTCCCGCTCCCAAGTAGCCTCCTCAGGTGTGCGGCCTTCCCACTGAATCTTCTGCATGGGAATCACTTTACTTCTCAATCGCTTTTCACTGCGATCCAATACTGCACTAGGACCAATGGGAGTCTTCAAGTTCTCCCTGATTTCAATATTATCCGGCATCACCACATGTGATTCATCCGGAACATAACGTCGCAACTGCGACACATGAAAAACATCATGTAAATTAGACAACTGTGGGGGTAAGGCAAGCTGATAGGCCACCAATCCTACTCTTTTCATAATCTGATATGGCCCAATGAACCGTGGACTCAGCTTCCTCACACCCAACGCACGGCCAACACCTGTGACCGGCGACAAACGTACAAAAACATGGTCACCTTCCTCAAATTCCAACGGTCTATGCTTATTGTCATAATAGCTTTTCTGCCGATTCTGTGCCTGTTTCAATTTCTCTCTGATCATTTCAATTTGCACTATTGTTTCCTGCACAAAATCCGGACCAAATCTTTCTTTATCGCCTACCTCAGTCCAACAAGTGGGCGTACGACACCTCCTGCCATACAAAACCTCATATGGTGCCATACCCAGACTGGAATGAAAACTGTTGTTATAAGAAAATTCCACCAGTGGTAAGTACCTATCCCAGGCGTTACCCTGTTCCAGCGTACACGCTCTCAGCATATCCTCAAGTGTCTGTATGGTCCTCTCAGTCTGACCATCAGTCTGCGGGTGATAAGCAGTGCTCAGTCGAAGCTGAGTGCCAAAAGCCTGCTGCAAAGCTCCCTAAAATCGCGAAGTAAACTTCGGGTCCCGATCACTCACAATGCTAATCGGTATCCCATGGAGTCTAACAATCTCCTTTACATACAATGTAGCCAACTTCTCTGTGGTGTAATCCACTCGTACTGGTAGAAAATGTGCAGACTTCGTGAGTCGGTCCACAATAACCCAAATCGAATCATAACCAGCTTGAGTTCGCGGCAATCCAACAACAAAATCCATTGAAATACTCTCCCATTTCCACTCAGGTATATCCAGCGGCTGAAGTAATCCAGCAGGTTTCTGATGCTCTATTTTCACTTTCTGACACACCAAGCACTTAGACACGTACTCGGCAACATCCCTTTTCATCCCAGGCCACCAAAACTTAACTTTCAAATCTTGGTACATCTTTGTGGCACCTGGGTGGATAGCATATTGACCCTTATGGGCCTCAGTCATAACTTCCTCTGCAAGTTCCTTGGGCACAACAATCCTGCCCTGATATAACAATAGTCCCTGTTCATTAACAGATATGCCACTCTGACCTTTCAAATATTTTATACTTTCATTGCGAATCTGAGTTTTTTTAATCTTCTCGTGCAGCTCGTTCTCAATCCGAGTCAACTCCATATCACACATTCTTCCTGCAAAGAAATCCGTTATTTTCATATCATGGAATTGCTCAATCACTTCATTGTCCCACATCATCATATGAGATAAGTTAACAGACTTCCTACTCAATGCATCGGCCACAACATTGGCCTTTCCCGGGTGGTATTTCAGCTCAAAATCATAATCCTTCAAGAATTTAACCCATCTACGCTGCCTCGTATTCAGCTCCTTCTGATCAAATAAATATTTTAAGCTTTTATGGTCGCTGAACACAGCAAATTTCATCCCATACAGAAAGTGCCTCCAGATTTTCAAGGCAAACACAATAGCAGCCAATTCCAAGTCGTGCGTCGGATAATTTTCTTCATGTGGCCTTAACTGCCTAGACGCATAAGCAATCACTTTTCCTTCCTGCATCAGTACGCTCCCTAAACCTTTCTTAGAAGCATCACAATATAACACAAACTCACCCTCCGGATCAGGTAGAGTCAACACCGGAGCAGTGGTCAATTTCTCTTTCAGTAGCAGAAAACAGTCCTCACATTTCTGGGTCCACACAAAAGGAGTATCCTTTCGTGTCAATCGGGTCAACGGTAGAACCATTGCAGAAAATCCCTGTATGAATCGGCGATAATAGCCAGCAAGCCCCAGAAAACTTCTAATCTCAGTCACAGTCTTAGGTCGTTCCCAGTCACTCACCGCTTCAATCTTGCTTGGATCCACTGCAACACCACTTGCAGAAATAACATGACCCAAAAATTGCACCTCAGACAACCAGAATTCACACTTAGACGGTTTAGCATATAGCTTCTTATCTTTCAACAACTGCAACACAGTCCTCAAATGGTCGACGTGCTCCTCCTTACTCTTAGAGTAGATCAAAATGTCATCAATAAAAACAATTACAAACTGGTCCAAAAACGGTTTGAAAATGCGGTTCATATAATCCATGAACACCGCAGGGGCATTAGTAAGCCCAAAAGGAATCACTTGATATTCAAAATGTCCATATCTGGATCGGAAAGCTGTTTTAGGTACATCCTCCGGTTTAATCCGAATCTGGTGATATCCGGACCGGAGATCAATCTTTGAAAATACACAGGCACCCCTCAACTGATCCAATAAATCATCAATACGCGGTAATGGGTACCGGTTCTTAATAGTCATTTTATTCAGCTGTCGGTAGTCAGTGCACAATCTCATGCTACCATCCTTTTTCTTCACAAATATCACCGGTGCTCCCCACGGAGACACACTAGGCCTAATAAAATTTTTCGCAGATAGTTCTTCAATATGTTTCTTCAACTCGGCCAACTCAAGTGGCGACATCCGGTATGGAGCCAAAGAGATCGGCCCCACACCAGGCAATAAATCAATCGAGAACTCGATCTCTCTCTCAGGCGGGAATTCCGGTATCTCATCCGGAAATACATCCTCAAACTCATTAACAACTGGTATAGCAGAAATCTCCTCCTTTTGTCACCTACCAATCCGCCCAACAAGACATAACCCAAATCTCCAGCCTTCAAGGCCTTCACAGTTTGACTAACAGACAAATACAAGGACGGACAAACAGATGGCCTCTCGTGAGATAGCAACAACCTCTTTCCGCAGCAATCAATCATTGCGCAGTTCCGAGACAACCAATCCATCCCCAAAATCAAATTAACAGAGGCCAGGGGTAAGATAATTAAATCAATGGTGTAACCCCTGCCTAAATAAGTGAACTTCACCTCTTCACAAATCCAAGACGATTCACTAACCTCTCCTGTAGCGGTAGTAATACGCATCGGAGGAACCATCCGTGTTACCTTTAAGTCCAACGCCTTAGCCACATAGTCCGCCACAAATGAATGTGTGGCTCCCGAATCAAACAATACAGACAAATCAACATTAGATAGAAAAATTATACCTTTAACCAAATTCGGAGCCTTTTCAGTACGTTGCGCATTTGTGGTATAAACTCGTCCCACAGTAGGAACAACAGCAATAGGAGTAGCAGTAGTAGTAGCTGCTGGCAAGGCCTGTAGATTCGCAGCCTGCCCCGAAGAAGATGGACAATTTCTAGCAAAGTGGCCATTCCGACCACATTTATAACAAGCCGACGGATCAGCCCCACACACACCTTTGTGGTATTTCCCACACTTCCCACATTGTGGGGTAGGATATCTGTTCGCAGCACCACCACCACCAGTGTTTCCACCCCTCTTGAACTGACCAGGAGGCTGCCTCACATGCAACCCCCTACCCCTGTTATTATTATTGAAACCTCCTCTGTTAGTATTACCAGAAGGACCAGGTGTCCTCTTAACATCTTGTTCTTTTACCTTATCCGCTTTTGGATACCTCCCATAAACAGTCTCGACCCTCTTGCATTGGGTCACCAAATCAGCAAAGTTTCTCACTGCGGTATTTGACATTCTCTTAGCAATTTTCTCACTCAGCCCTCTTTGAAATTTAGCTGACAAGAATTCCGGAGTAGGTAGGGTACCTCCATAGTTTGCAAATTTCACAAGCTCATTAAATTTTGCCACGTAGGCATCCACAGTCATAACTCCCTGTACCAAATTATCGAATTCACCTTGCTTTGCCTCCCGAACATCACGGGGAAAATATTCTTCATGAAACAGACCTTCGGACATAGTCCAAGTAAGGACCTCACCCTGAATAACAAATGGGCGAGACACATTGTCCCACCACTCTTGGGCATCGCCCTCCAGCATATAAACCGAATACAATAACTTCTGCGGATCTTGGCATCTCATCACCTGGAAAATCTTATCCATCCCCCTCAACCAAGCAGTGACCTCCTTTGGGTCCCTTGACCCCAGAAATGCGGGTGGCTTATGTTTCCTAAAAGATATGAGCCTACGCTCATCGTCAGCATTATCAAGCACCTGCCCAGCAGCCCCAGTGGATTGGGCAACAGATGATGGATCAGGAACATAGCTAGGGTCAGTAGTAGTATGATGACTAGCCTCACCAGTGTGGTGACTAGCCCCACTCTCCCCCTGTTGAGGAGTAACAGATGGCGTCGGTGTAGGAGTCACCGTAGCCGTGTGTGGAGGTGAATTATCCCTCCTAGGACGACCTCTATCCGCCCTCATCTCAGCCATAAAGGCCTGCATCATATCCTGATTGGTTTTCATCAGGTTCTCAGTCATATTTCTATTTGCAGCCGTTTCCGCCTGCAGAGCATTCAGTACTGCAGTGACCGGATCCGGTGGCAAAGGACCTGCACCACGTGCCCCACGGCGACCTCGTGCCCTACTCATGATATCTGTACATGTAACACAAAGGAATGAGTTGATCAGACCCACACTGAGGAATCACATATACATTAATCATAACTAGTTCACAGATAGCTATGACACACAAGATACAACATACACAAACAATCAGAGTTCCCTAAACAAAACTGCTCTGATACCATAAAATGTGATATGATTTAATTCAAGTTATAAAATATCATTATCTATTTATATTAATATTAGACTTCAAATTATTTATTAAAAGAAATCACAAGATATAAAAAAAAAGAAAACTATTTAGAAGAGATCATGAAAAATACTTTAAAATATTCAAACAATTAGAATATTGTAATATATTTTTCATATATTTTAATAAATTGCAAGAATATTTTTAAATTCAAATAAAATATAAAAATAAAACACTAAAATATTTTTTTTTTTAAAAAAGGCATGTATAACTAATTTTAGACAAAGTTTTGAACAAGAAAGTCAAATTATAAAAAAATATGCACAATTATTTTCTGACAAAATGAGTTAAGAATGAAAAAGAATGGTGGCGTCAAAAATATGCAGAATCTTTTTATGGAATGAACTTATTGTGTTTACAAATTTACGCAGATGTCATTTGATTTTAACTTAACTTACTACTCAATAAATTCATAAATGCTTATTTTAAGATAAATTATTTTCTTTTAATTATGGGATAGGATATTCTACACCAAGTTATGTTACACCCATGTGACACCCAGTCAATCTCACCGTTAGATCGCTTATGTTGATCCAACGGTTATATTTGTTTTCATCTTTGTATGGTCATGATTTTCCAAATTTAATATTTTATATTTATTTCTACCTTTGTATGGTTATGATTTCCCATATTTAATGCTTTCACTTTAAATTTTGGAAATCATGATCATACAAAGGTAGAAATAAATATAACCGTTGGATCAACATAAGCGATCTAACGGTGAGATTGACTGGGTGTCACCTGGGTGTAACATAACTTGGGTGTCACAATATCCTATTCCTTTAATTATACAGTCGTACGAATAAAAAATAAAAGGAAATTTTTTTTTATGGTTGGGTTGGGCCCATAAAGAAAATAAAATAAAAATTGAAAAAGGCGGTGAGGGTAATACGGGTATCCCACTCTCGCGGCTATAAATACAGTCCTGTGCCTGCTAAACAAGCTGATCGATTATTTTTGGGATTCAGATTTGAATTTCTTGCTCAGCTTTCTTGAAAACCAGTAGTGAGTCATCAGATTCGCTCTTACATTCGATCATTTTTGGAGATTTTAAGGAATACCACACGGTTTTTTTTGTGATAATCGAATATGTCTCGTTGCTTTCTTTTCCCTCCTCCAAATTATGTGAGGAACGGGTTATGCGGCGAGGCCTTGATCGAATCAATGAAGGTTCGTTCA
>JAVKPL010014028.1:0-12102 GCA_032173675.1 Gastrolobium villosum
TGCCCTCTTTTTGTTCTGTTTCTTTGGTGGTGAAGCCGACATATCTGGTACAACAAAGGAAAAGTCAGTGATGTAATGAACAATGTGGCACATAATTCCCAGATTTAAATGAAGAACATGATGCAAATTAATCCCTCATTACACCAGTGACACCCCCTTAATTCCCAAAATCAAGTAAAAATCATGTTGTGCAGCAGGGGCTGGGCGCTAAAACGGTCACATGGAGCGTTTTAGTGGCCTAGCCGCAATCCTGGTTTACATTGTCTGAGCGCTAAAATGTTGAGAACCAGCGTTTTAGCGCCCTGACTGTTCTAAGTCAGGCATTTCAAACAAGAGACTAGTTCCTCTCCTTAGGGTTTTGAGAAAACCTAGCCTACACTCCTTCATCTCATGCACCATTCTGTAGGGTAGTTCACTACATCATTCCAAACAGAGTACCTAGCCTCCACCTTCACCAATTGGGCGCATAGCAAGCCTCACTGTGGTGATCATCTGGTGGCTTTCAAGAAGGCGTTCTTGCATCATTGACGAACGGTGGTGTGGATCATCATTAGAGGATTTGAACCCTTCAGACCTGACAACTGATCTCCCTGACTGATCAGGCCAAAAACAAGATAACATCATGCTGTCCTAAAGCATGAATCTTGTGTGCATGTATATTTCCGCGGTAAAATTTTTTATTTTTCCACCTTACATGCACCGGCCTTCAAGGCCAGTTTACTTTCAAGTGGTATCAGAGCCCGGTTGCTTTACCATCGACGGGTGATGGTACCTTGTTTGTGAAAAGAGTTTTTTCACGGTCAAAATCTTTAAAGGGTTATAGTTTAATTCTGCATATGGATTTTGAATCACAAATCCTTTAAGGTGTTAAAGTTTTTGTTTTTATGAACATGTAAATTTGATTTTGTGTTCATAAAACATTATGTATCATGGTTTAGTTTCTTTTTCTTTATGAAAGTCTTAAAAGGAACACCCTTTTTGAAAGGGTAGATTCGGCCATGGAGGGTACTAAGAGTACCTTGAATGTTTTCTTATTTTTCTCCATGAATTGTGTCATGTTTATATGCATGAAATTTTGTGACAAAATCTATCATATAGTCACCTATATGATTCGGCCATGAAGGAGTTTGTGGCTACATGCATGGTTTAATTTTGTTTTCTTTGAGAAAGAATTAACAAAATTTGAATTAAAAATTGTTTTAAAATTCGGCCAACTAGAGAAATTTAAGAATATGAATCTTGATATTATTTTGATATTTAAATGTTAAATATCAAAATATATGTGAAAATATTATGTGATAATATAATGTTTGTGTTTGCGAGTTTTGATCCTTTCAGGTACAAACAGGAAGGGGATGGTCATGGTGCCCGGATTTAAAATTTTTGAATTTTAAATTAATGTGTAATTGCGCCTTTTAATTTACAAGTGTATTTGTAATTTAATTTTTGTAATTTTGTCCCTCCAAAGATGTTTTGGAGTTTCTTTAATTATGTGTAATTAGAGAATTAGGCTAGTGGCCTATAGACGACAAGCGGCCGTTGCTTAAAGAAGCAAAATGGACAAAAGCGCGAGCACCATGACTATCTCAATATAAACTGTTTATATGCATGTATGATTAGAACGTCTAGTATGCATGAATTGGGCAAACCGCGTTTTGTATTGTTATTATGTTTGTCCAATAGCGACTAGTGTAAACCGATAGATGTTTGACATAGGTTACGACTAGCATGATAACTTACAACATGCGTTTGATGAGACCTAATTAACCCTAAAATAAAAGGAACCCTTAAAAGGAATAAATAATTAAGTGTATGATTACCTCCCACCACCAATGCTACTCAAACATCTTCTACATAGTGGTGCTCCACAACTCGGTTGGGATCCACTGTTTCGTTGAGCTAGAGTAGTGTTTAAAGTCTAAGACACTTAGGGTGCTGGTTTATGCTTAACTAAGACATAAGTTGCAGGCACAACCGGGCTTATGTGCTTAGGGTAATGGTGCTAGGTTGGTTGCATGAGATGCACCACTAAATGACAAAGAGTTGTCAGCCTAATGTTAAGAGAGGGTATGAGATACTGTTGATAAAGATCAACCCATTATTTAAATTAATCTTGCGGTCTCAGACGGAGATTAAAATAAATAATCGCACTCTTAATCCCACTAAGGTAAAATCTAGAAGTAGATTAACCCTAAGTCAAATAGTAAGGGTCATTGACTTAGATAAAATAGTGGGAGGGGAAAATTATTTAAAGTCTTTAATAATTTGCTTTTAACTACATAACCGTATATTAACTAAAATCATATTTACATCTTTTTCAGCTTTTAGTATGACAAATCAACTGTCACTACGTTCAATTCTCGATACAAATAAACTGACAGGTTCAAATTTTATGGACTGGTATCGGAACTTAAGAATTGTTCTTAAGACCGAAAAGATAGCTTATGTTCTTGACACTGCTTTTCCTATTGCGCCTAAGGAAGGGGAAGATGGGTTCACGAAATTTGATTTCGTGACCCACAAGCAAAACATGGATGATAATGTGTTGGCTTGTTGCATCATGCTGGCATCCATGTCGCCTGAACTGCGTAAACAACACGAGCATATGGATGCCCTCTCTATTATCCTGCATCTCAGGGAGATGTATGATATTAAAGGCAGACATGAGAGGTATGAGACCTTTAGGGAATTGTTCCTATGCAAGATGACTGAAGGCATGTGTTTTAACCGCCATGTACTGAAGATGATGGCACTCATTGAGAAGCTAGAGGGTCTAGGGTTCGCAATGGATGCTGAATTAATTAATGACTTAGTTCTATCATCACTTCCTCCTTCTTTCAGTGAATTCATAATGGATTACAACATGCATGGGATGCTTGTGAGCTTGCCAGAGAGAGAAATGAGAAATTGGGGTTTTAGGGTTTAGAAAAAAAAAAGAGTGGGCTGGTCCGCGGTTAACCCCATCCTAACCCAAAAGAAATGAGGGTTAATGGGGCTAGGGTCAAAAATAACCCTCCCATATGTGTGCTGAAAAAAAAAGGGGTTAAAACTTGGGGCTATAGGGCCCAGCCCGCGGGTTGGGGGCTGTTTTGACAGCTCTATTCCTCCACACACAATATTTTATGGGGCCCACACATTTTAAAACAAAAGAAAAAGAAAAAAATATGGCACGCAAAACGAATCTCTATAACATTACACAATCACTTTTCCTACAACATAATAAACATAAAACCCTTTTGCTATACTGTCAAAATAATATTAAAAAGATTTTCAAAATAATATTAAATTAATTAATATAGACCAACTAGTAGAATGTTAGAAATTTTATTTTATGGGCAATATTAATTAATTAGTTTTGTATTTTAATATTAATTGGGTTAATGGATATTCCAATATAAATATTGTAACTAAGCCCATTGCGATCACATTTGATTGGGCTTCTGGCATCTGATATTATTGGGCCTAGTTGGGCAGCAATAGGCTTTAGTGTGACCCTGGTTTTCCATGATGGGTGGACCCATGGGCACAGATGGGCATAGACTCTTCTCTGGGTTATGAGCTAGGTCCTCTCTCTAGCCTATTTATACTGGAGTTAAACTGCATAAGCCATCAAGCTCCCATCGTTGAGGCTGCCTTTATCGAAATAGGTGATAGAGAGGAAGATCTGGCATGTAGCCCCTTCTTTCTTTTGGCTTTGTGATGATCCAATAAGGTACACATAATCCCAATTTTGATTTCATATTGTTTGGTATTTTATAATGATATACATGATTCAAGGTTAAAATATTTCTATGATAATATACTAGGAGGAGATCCGTATCCTCACATTCAATAACCTCAAATATTAAATTATTAAAATTATTAATTAATCCATTATTATAATTATTAAAGATAATAATTCTAGAAGTTAACGATTATCGATTTAACTTAGATTTGCATTAATATATAGTAAATAATTACTATTATTAATTGTTTAAATAAATTGATGGAAAATTGTGTAAATCAATTATAATCAATATAAATATTGTAACTAAGCCTATTGCGATCACATTTGATTGGGCTTCTGGCATCTGATGTTATTGGGCATAGTTGGACAGTAATAGGCTCTTGTGTGACGCTGGTTTTCCATGATGGGTGGACCCATGGGCACAGATGGGCACAGACTCTTCTCTGGGTTATTAGCTACGTCCTCTCTCTAGCCTATTTATACTGGAGTTAAACTCCATAAGCCATCATGCTCTCATCGCTGAGGCTGCCTTTATCGAAATAGGTGATAGAGAGGAAGATCTGGCATGTAGTCCCTTCTTTCTTTTGGCTTTGTGATGATTCAATAAGGTACGCATAATCCCAATTTTGATTTCATATTGTTTGGTATTTTATAATGATATACATGATCAAGGTTAAATTTTTTCTATGATAATATACTAGGAGGAGATCCGTATCCTCACATTCAATAACCTCAAATATTAAATTATTAAAATTATTAATTAATACATTATTATAATTGTTAAAGATAATAATTCTAGTAGTTAACGATTATCGATTTAACTTAGATTTGCATTAATATATAGTAAATAATTACTATTATTAATTGTTTAAATCAATTGATGGAAAATTGTGTAAATCAATTATAATAAATTAATAATTTTACACAAAATTTCCTTAAATAGATTTTCATAAAATATCCATTATAGACAACATCTCTAGACAGCTGCTACATTAGCAATAAGAAAATCAATTCCTTTAGCAGTGGGAAATTTCAAAATATTCATAAAATATGTTCCACTATTTATAATATTTATTTTCCTCTTGATTTTTAGCGCCAGAAGCAAAAATCCGATCATATGATTGGTCCTCTCTTTCTTCACCTTGTATAAAAATATATCATGTTCATGTTATGTCATCTTTTGTGTCAACATGGATCTGTATAAGATCAAACACCAGTCATTACATACAACAGAAGGCTTTTTAGATTCTAGAGTGAAGATTTTGCATAAGCTTATAACTCTTTGATGTGCCTCTGGCAAGAGTGATTTTTCTGTGTTAAAATTGACAAGAATTGAGTCATAAGAGAGCAATTTAAATACATATTTGCTAATTATGTTGATTCTTTGTATGTCAATAATATGCACCTGTTAGTTGTGTTTTTACAGGAAAAAGAAGCGAAATTTGAATTCAAAATTTGAATTCAAAACTGTTTTTAATTAATTCTTTCGTTACGTAATAAGTTTTAATTTAATTCTTCAGTTACGTAATAAAGTTTTAATTAAATCTTTACGTTATACGTTTCGGTAATAAAGTTGTAATTAATTATTATATTACACGTTTCAGGGGTAATTTTGGAAGATGCGGCGAAACCCTAGTTGCTACCTATTCAAAGGTTCCTCTCCACACACTCCATTACACACAATTCAATCTTCAGAGGAAATCTCACACATTTTGATAATTCCATTCCATCTGGATCTGGAGAGACTGGAGGAGAAGGGCTCTGTGGCATTCTTCGTTCTTCATCTCGTTCCAGTTAAAAAGGAAGAGATTCAAAAAATTACGAGGATGAGCATTTAAACATTACATCACATTTCAAACTATCCTCAATTAGCGCTGAAGCAATTAAGGAAAGAATCTGTAATCAAAGCGCTGAGTCAAAGCACAGCTGGCACTGCAGCAAATAATGATAGGATGCTTTGTCAGCATTACATCACGCTGAAGTGTCATCCTTATCTGTACACGCAACATCACATGGACCACGCTCATAAACTCAAGTATAAAAAGGGTGGTCCTCCACCATTCCATTCATTCAGATCTGGACCGGGAGAAGAAAGGGGAGCTGTGGAGTTCTTCGCGTTCTTCGTTCTTCATCTTCTTCTTTTTCTTTCTATTTTATTTTTAGTTTATGTTGAATTTTATCAGCGATCAGTATGTTGATCGGCTAGATCTTTTTATTGTAGTCGGGGTCATGATCCATATGTGAACCCTTGATACGAAGGATTGGTTTATGGTTTTTGATTTATATAATTATCTTTATCATTACTCTGTGCGAATTTGATATTCCCTTTGTTAGAATTGATCGATCTAATAGTTGGGGATATTCTGAGGATCAAAATCCTAGATAGGAATATTGGGGTTTTGATCTCGAAAGGGGGTAAGATAACAATCTGTATGCGTGCTAGGAATAGACGTGTATACGATTGCAGATGCTTAAATTATCGCGCCCATTGCTTGATCCCTTGAGAAACATTGCAAGGAATTGGGGTTTCTCATGGGATTAAAGGGTTAACCTTGCAAGGAATTGAGGGTTAACTATTAACTCTTTTTTAGAGGATAATTTATCTGAGTGATTATATAAATAATTATTGTAAATCAATCCGGAGTAAAAAGCGAGGATCATTTGGTGAATGAACCCTGATACAATGCTTTTCTCATCTTCTTTACAAATCAATTTTCAATTTTATTGTTTTATTTATCAATCTAAAAATACAAAAACAAGTCTTTTATTTTCAAAATTAAATTTCCATCAAATTGACAATATTTGTCAAAAAAACCCTATTTGAAATCTTCCATTCCTTAAGAGAAGATTTATTTGATATTCGATCCCAATCCCTGTGGAGACGAACTTTACTTATCATTTTATTACTTGTGCGATCGGTATACTTGCCGGAGAGCATCAAGTTTTTGGCGCCGTTGCCGGGGATTGGCGTTTCTGATATCATATAATCTTGATTTTAAAGATTGGATTTGTGAATATTTGTGAATATTTTTATTTTTATTTTTTATTTTTATTTTTTTTTATTATTTATTTGGACTGAAAAGAGAAACAGGAAACTCTGCCTAAAGAATCACAAATCATGGCCGCAAACAATGTTGCAGACAATCCATTCATGGATACTATTCTGACTCCATCTTTTAATATGCCTAACTCAAGCATTGTTCAACCTGATATTCGTAACAATGATTGGCAGCTTAAGTCTTCCAATATTCAATTGGTGGAGAAAGCTCAGTTTGGTGGAGAGGAGAATGAAGATCCTCACAGATTCATTGACAGATTCCTGATGATCTGTGACTCAACCAAACACCCCCAGGTGTCAAATGAAGCAGTCAGGCTGAGACTGTTTCCTTTTGCTCTAAAGGGGAAAGCTTTGAATTGGTTGGAAAGGCAACCAGCAAGAAGTATTCTGTAACATCCCGCATAATTAGTAGAATACCTAAGTACTATATGCTATATGTACATGTGTAGAATTCGGATGTATGGTTTATGTGTTATGTGTTATGGCTTGTGAATTGTTTGATTTTTATTCCTTGGATAAGACTAAGGTAATTAATTAAATTAAATCCTAGGAGGGTGTATATGTAGGCATATGAATTTATTAAAATCATGTGAGTAATGTGAGTATGTGTGTGTTTGGATGTGGGCTAGTGTGTGTGTGTGGACTTGTTGCTTTTGGACTTGTGTGAATGGATCCTTTTGTGTGTATGGCCAATGGCCCAAGGATGGCTCTTGGATCAAGCTATTTCAGCCCAAAGTTATAACCATTCTCATTTCCCCTAAGCCTTGCCCAATTAGGGTGTCTTGTGCATCAAGGAACAACCACTTGGCTTAATGTTTTTCCTTCTTATTTTGCGCACAAGTAAGGGTAATTTAGGACCTTGAAATCTGCCATTTTACCTTGTTAAAACCGCCACCTCACCTTGCTTAAGCATAACTTGATTTAAACCTTATTTCATGGAAGCCACATGTGCATTGTAGCATGATCTTTAGGCTGCATAATTTCCTCATTTTGGGCGCACATGGGAGGGGCTGGATGCAGATTTTTTTTATGACACAAGACTGCATAACTTGTTGACTTGGATAACCACTTTCACTCTCCATCATGAGACTGTTTTGTGCAGATTTTTGGGCAAGCTTTTGCAGCCCATCATGAGTCAAAACCTGCCTTGTTTTCACATGCATCATAAGAGGATTTGTTGCTGCATTTTCATCATTTTGTGCAGCTCCAAAATCTGAATTTGGGCTGTCACAAAACTGCACTCTGGTCACACTTCTTTCCCCCTCATCATTGCGCACCAAGGACTGCACAAGTGCAGATTTTTGGACTGCCACATAGTGTTTTACTTGTTGACTTAGCCAAGCTCTTGCATGTGCACTTGACACTTCCTTTCCACTCCATTTTTGCGCACAAATTGGTCAATGATGCAGAAGTTTTTCTGACTTAGGACAGCCCCAAAATTGAGTATTTAGACTGCCACAAATCAGAGTTAATGATGCATCCTTTCCCACTCAACCTTGTGTGCGCATGGCTTGGTCTTTGGTGTGAAAATTCTGACTTGTATCACCAACTCAGATCTGAACATATCACTCCTCCATCCTTGCATGTAAGTAGAGTAATTTAGAAGCCAACACCTTGCTTGTACAAGCCCTTGTATGCAGCCCCACTCCCCCAAGTAATCAGATTTTTCCATAATGATAAATCATAGCAACTCCTCTCTCTCCCTTTAAATTTGCGCACAAGAGGGGCTGCCCCCATTCACTTGTGCAGCAAATTCTCCTCCTCCTCCTCACTCCCTCTAGCCACACCAACAAGCCACCTTGGAGCAAGAAGACTTTGTCAAGCCAACTCCCCCTCTCCTTCACCTCAACCATACACCAAGCTAGTGCTAGTCTTGTTCCTCACCTTGCTTGCGCATAGGACCTCCTAGGAAGAGAGGACTTGTTGTGAAGTAGAGCTAGAAGGGTGTAGTGAAGTGTGTGCTACAAGAGGTAGGCCTTGAACCTTGAATTCCTTCTTAGTGTAGCCATGTATGAATGCTTGAATGTCTTCTTGTATTTGTGTTACTTTGGATCCTTGGTTGAGCATGATAAAAGTATAAGAATGGAGTCACTTCATGATGAATTGTATGCATAAAAATCTTATGGTTATGTTTGAGCTTAGGCCACTAATTCTTGTATGATTAGGCCACTGTTTTAAAGAGAAATGTGCCACTGTTTCCTTATGTAAATGCCACTGTTTTGAAGATGTATGCCACTGTTTCGGTTCATCAATATCACCAATATATGTCACTGTTTCATGTACACAAATGCCACTGTTTTATGTACACAAATGCCACTGTTTTATGTACATAAATGCCACTGTTTCTGCACATTTTATGCCACTGTTTCTGCACTTAAAAGCCACTGTTTCTGCACATTTTAAGCCACTGTTTCTGCACATTTTATGCCACTGTTTCTGCACTTAAAAGCCACTGTTTCTGCACATTACATGCCACTGTTTCTGCACATGTATGTCACTGTTTTAGTGCCCTTAAGCCACTGTTTTCATGCATGTAATACCACTGTTTTTACTCATAAAATGCCACTGTTTCCATGCTTAAAATGCCACTGTTTTAGCCATGTAATGCCACTGTTTCCATGCTTAAAATGCCACTGTTTTAGCCATGTAATGCCACTGTTTCCATGCTTAAAATGCCACTGTTTTTGCCACTGTTTCCATGCTTAAAATGCCACTGTTTTTATGCATAAAATGCCACTGTTTTATGCATCAATGCCACTGTTTTATTAATGTACCACTGTTTAAGTCATTCCATGCCACTGTTTTATACATAAAAATGCCACTGTTTTACTCCTCAAAGGCCACTGTTTGTATGTATAAAATGCCACTGTTTTGGAAGTTCAAAGTGCCACTGTTTCTGTTTTAAAAATGCCACTGTTTCTGTTTTAAAAACGCCACTGTTTCTGTTTTGAAAACGTTTAAAACGTCACTGTTTTGGCTGCTGTAAACACTGCTGTATGCTCACTGTTTTGCTGCTGTATGCTCACTGTTTTGCTGCTGTATGTCCACTGTTTTGGCTGCTGTAAACACTGCTGTATGCTCACTGTTTTGCTGCTGTATGGTCACTGTTTTGGCTGCTGTAAACACTGCTGTATGCTCACTGTTTTGCTGCTGTATGCTCACTGTTTTGCTGCTGTATGTCCACTGTTTTGGCTGCTGTAAACACTGCTGTATGCTCACTGTTTTGCTGCTGTATGCTCACTGTTTTGCTGCTGTATGTTCACTGTTTTGCTGCTGTAAATGCTCACTGTTTTGGCTGCTGTAAGCCACTGCTGTATGCTCTCTGTTCTGCTGTAAATAGCCACTGTAAATGATTAGTTTTAATTGATTTAGGTGCGCTTAAGAAGTGAGAATATTTCGCTGCCGTTGGTAATATTTAAGGGAAGCTAAGGTAAGTGTCAGGCGATGATGCCTAATGTAACTATTGACTACTGGTATAGAATTGTAACATGATGCTCCATATGCCGTAAAAATATTATGTAATGAAAGGAAACTGCCAAATATGTGCCGTGATGGCTATATGACTATGAGGTAAAGACGTTATGTGGCAGCATAACGCATATGAAAGGTATATAAGCATGCATCTTACATTATACCGCATTTTTACGCTTTGTGTGTGAAAGCATAGCATGTCATGCATGTATCAAAATCATATAGGCCTTGTTTTTAGAATAGTTATGTACAGGACCATGTGTTTGAGCAAGCATCATATAGGCATCCCCAAGGTACCGGGGTATGGGACACTTGGCATCAGTCCGCATAGGCCCACAGATGGAATCCACATGGAGCTCAGGTGCCAAGGGATAATTGATTCCACTGTGAAGTGCGCGCACGACGGTGCTAAAAGCGCAAAGGAAAGGCGTTATATACGCAATATATGAATATGATAAAAAGGAAAAGGAACAAGTATATGTTGAAGTGACTGTTTATGATTTTGTGCCTAGTTAATACTGTTATATTACTGGTTTTATTGCCACACTACTGGGATTATTCTCACCCCTTCGGGGCTGCTATTTTTCCAAAATGGCAGGAGGACGCAAGAGCATTTGAAGGAGTATTATTTTGCTGTTGATTGCTGATGCTTGGATTATCAGTGTTGCTGTTTGTTTAAATGGATAACTGTAATGATTAATGTTTTGGAACTATTTTGGATGACTGTAGTCTTTATCATGATTATGTTAATATTGAACTTTTGTGAACAATGACTATTTCAGAAAACCTTTATGAAAAGAATTTATGTGTTGAAAATTTTTATACGGATCTGTATGCTGCTTTGTTAGCTCATGTGACGTAACGACTCTAATTCCGCTTAGCAAACGACTCTCTTGGATGCATACAAGGGAGGGCGTTACACTAATTGGTATCAGAGCAGTTTGGTCCATGGAATTGCTTGTGTTTGATTGAATTAACTGCTGTTTGTGTTTATCTGCTGATTGACTGTTTAAATGTGCTATAGTTAAGTATATATTAGCTAGGGTAGTTAGGTTGTTAGGACTGTTCTGTGATAAGACACGGATGCATAGCTAACTTGTCCGAATTGAACTCGAGTACCTACTTGAGACTGCTGCCATGAATAACTTGCGGTGAGCCTGATCAACTCATTTCCTGGTATTGTGAGTGCAGAATCATGGCGGGTGGTCGCGGTTCAACTCGGGGAAGGACTGGCGATGCAGAAGAGGATCTTATCACCACCATTGGAGGACTGGCCACATTCATCCAGAACATGAGCCAAGAATGGCGCGATCATAGGCAACAGAATCAGAACCAACCCCCACTGCATGAAAATGCAGAAGAAATTGCCCGTCGGAGGTTGAAAGACTTCCGCAACTTCCAACCACCCACTTTTGAGGGTGAAGACAACCCCGAGGCTGCAGCGAGGTGGCTGCAGATGATTGAGCATATTTTCGAACGCATGGCATGCCCGGAAGCGCAGAAGACCGATTACGCGTCGTATCAGCTGATGGGAGAAGCTTTAACATGGTGGACTGGTGCGAGGGCTCTGCTGAGAGCTCAGGATGTGGAGCTGACGTGGGCCGTGTTCAGACAAGTATTTCTGGATAAGTATTTTCCTAAGGCAATGCGAAGGATGAAGCACACTGAACTGCTGTCGCTCAGGCAGGGTAACATGACGGTTAATGAGTATATCGCAAAGTTTGGGCAGCTGATCGAGTACGCCAACTTTCGACCGGAACATTTATGATGAAGAATGGCAGGTGGAGAAGTTCGAGAGCGGACTGCATCCGGAAATTCGCAAGCTCATCTTGACGACGGCTAATCG